>JAECWJ010000358.1:2370000-2375022 GCA_018150375.1 Drosophila sturtevanti
AGGCAAAATACAAAGTTTTTAAGGATTTGATCACTGAGATATGATATATTTTAGTTTTGTATCCATTCACGGTTAGTACAAAATAGTCTAATTCGTAATCATAGTAGAAATATTATCTAACCCACAATAGATCAGTGATAGATAATATCTATTTTTATCTGAAATTAATCTTTGAACTATATATGTATATATATGTATATATTTAAAGAAAATCTACCGATTCAAATCATTGTCATAATCATTTTCATATTCGATTTTGTATTATATATTTATACTTTGTTTTTGATTTTAAAACTTTTTCCTATAAAATCTGATGATTACATTTGCATTCGCTTTAACATTGAACTATCTATTCACTCATTATATAAAACAGATTTTGGATTCTTATAATTATCTTTATATAAAAAATGTAGCCATATTCAAATTTCGTTTTACAACTTATTTTAGTTATTTACCATCCAGGTTTCCATTTGAAGTTGTACTTTTCCAAGTTTTTAAGCAAATTCTTTGATTTTCATTGAATATTTATTTATGTGCCAATTAAATTTAATATATTTACAAAAAAAAATCTTTACCAATGACAAATATCATTGGCAATGCTAATTTCGATATATTTTTTTTTATTTAGACAACTTTTGCCACACCTTATAGAGGATTGCCTTGTAATAGTATTTTAGATATATTTATCGCTTAATTTGGTCAAGATTTTATTAATTTATAATTAAGTTTTTTGTCTTTCACCCCTGATCGATTCACGTTTCAATTATGATATTTCGATTTTTGCCTTAACACATTCCCAGACAAGTTGGCCAAATAAGGATTAAATGGATTAAAGGAAATAATACAAATAAAAAAAAAAAAACATACACACACCGCCATCTGGAGGATTGGAATAAGGCAAAAAACTTGATATAACCAAACAGAAATTATTATGCACTCACTCGGAGCAATTACTCGCCAATTGTAGGAGAATGAGAGAGAACGTTGGGGATTGGCTTGGACCATGGAAGAAGCAGAATGTCATCTTGTCGCCAGCAAACGGAAAACTATCATCTGAAAGGGGTACGGATGAAGTAGGATGATGTAGGAGGAGGAGGAGGAGGAGGAGGAGGAGGGAAAGGAGGAGGCGGAGCAGGAAGAGCAGAGAGAGGCAAAAAAAAAAAAGTTGTTCAAATGAGGCGATAATCCAGTTGACTGTATCTTCTTTCTTTCTGATCGCAATCATCAAACGGCAACCCAAAACGGGAGACGTCTTCAAGACGATGATTATTTTTATTATAATTGCACATTTATTGGCGTGAGGCAATGTCGACCGAGTCGAACCGATCCAACGATCGATCCCCCATGGATCATTTCACCAAACGGTATGTCCAAGAGGTGAGTGCATAAAATTTCATAAGCAAAAATCAAACAGCAATTTCGTTATTTTCCAGATTGTAGAAGTAGTCGTTGGGAAACTCTGAGAAAGATTGTGCTAATGACGACGACACCTTTGACAACACCTCCACCCCCCTTCCTTTACTACACATCTCTTGCTTCTCGCGTCTTTAACATCTACAAACATCCCACTAATTTTGCCATATATAGCCAAAGTGGTACAAAACATTTGGTCGTGCCAAAGCGAACAAAACGGCAATACGGGCAATCGGGCAAACAGGCAAAATGACTTGGACTTGAACATTTTGCTTTTGATTTTGTTCTGTTGTTGCCCCACACAACACAAACAAACTTGGCGCTTGTTGTACAACATTTTTTGCAACTCTCGAATGCATCGCACTGGCAGCACCAGCAACAACAACAGCAGCAGCAGCAACTGTGGCAGCAACTGACTGCATTTGTGCTATATAATATAAGGATTCAACTGATTTCTAGCTATTTTCAAAGACTTTTTGCCGACTTCAAAATGAAGCGCAGTTACAATAGGCACAAAGGAATTCCATAAACAAGTCCAAGACTTAATCAGTTGGAAAAACAAAAATTGAAAAAGATTATATAAAAATTAACATACTTATATTAGTTAACACTAGGCCATTAGATGAATGCTAAACAACTGAAATCGTAAATTATCATTAAAATGACTATATTTGTTGAAGATTTTGAAAAACAAATCATAGTTAAACTTCTATCAAAAGTTGATCAATTGTTAATAGAATAGCAGAAAATTAATGCAGAATTATAGCAGAACAATAATATAATTTAAAAAAAAAAGTTTAGTTTACATTGGCTGAAGTTAAATTCAAAAGTCTAAATTCTTATGAAGAAATCAAACAATAAAACTTTTTGCATTTCTGCAAAGGAATTTAAATCCTGAATCAGAAAAAATCTATCTATATAAAATTTCCCAAAATGTTAAATAGAATATGCTACGAAAAAAGGAAATGTGTTGGTTCAATTTTTTTGAAAAGTAAGATAAAGTTACAACAAATTATTGGACAATTTGCTTTAACAAAATTAGTGAGTAAAGGGAAAATTTAATTATCAAAACATCAAATAATTCGCTTATAAAAAAATTGCTAAAAATTAATAATAACATTTAGTTATATAGGTGATTTTTTATAAGGATACCTTATAATTGGATTGCCTTGATTAAAATTTAAGCAGAGTTAGAAAGACTTAGTTGAACAACAATTGACTAACTATATCCCAAAGGATGGGTGACCTTAAAGTAATGTGTTACCAACTTGAAGAATTTGTAATAAATGGAAAGTATGAAAAATTGCCTATTCGAACTTCTTTATAACTTCTTCTAAATAGTTTTATAAATTATTCCCTTTAATATTGAAAAGTATTCTTTGCAATATAAAATTGTTAAAAAACTTTAAAGTTTAATGAAATCCAAGATAAGATTTTAATTTTTAATGAGGAAATAGCTTTAATTGTTTGCCTTTTGAGAAACTTTACAACATTCAAGAGTTTCAAATAAATTGGAAATTTAATTAGACCCAACTGCGAGAGATTCATATCATAATTCCAAAATGGTATTGTATGAACTCAACCAATTATGTTATTAAATGCAGTTCAATGAGAGGAAGTGCATCTCAGCTAGACTAGCGCCCTAAACTGTTAAAAATGTCTGCTCATAATTAGTAATTCAAAAAAAGGAAAAAAAAAATGAAATTATATTCAATTGTAGGAGAAAAAAAAACAAGATAAAAATCTCAACAACAATTTAAGAGTAGAGTCTGGCCTAAACCTATCATCATGAACCGATCTGATGGATAGAAAACCAAGAGAAAAATAGATGAATGTTTGAATTTCTTAAGTAAACTTTAGTTTTTTTTTTTTTTTTTTTTTGAGGGAGGAGACGTTAATTATTTTATTATAATTATCAATGTTAATATTTCTCTCTATTTTTTTTTCCTTGTAACTCGCTTCTCAAACATATGTTGCATATGGATTAGCAAAATTGATAACTAACTAACTAACTGACTAACTAGTTAGTCTGCTTACCCTGAGGGTTCGATTTGATTAACGACTAGTTGGACCTAAATGTTTGCTTATAAAACAATTAAACTCGGCATCCTGAGAAGAAGAGCAACAACAATAACAATAATAATAGTAATATAAAGAAAAGGAAAATTTTAAACAAAATGTATTATAATAATCAAGAATCAGAGAGAGAGAGAGAGAGAGAAGAGGGGGAGAATGGAGGGAGAGAGAGATACAGGAGGGGATCGCACGCCAACGACTCATTTGTAATGCTCCAGAAGAAACGCAAGAAGACACAAAGGCTAATTACACATTGCCTTTTGTGTTAAAAACATTCTCTCTTTTTTTTCTTTTTATTATTTTTTTACTCTTTTGCGACAATTAAAATTATTAACTTTATGCATTTTTTGCACACTTTTCTCAACTCAGTTTTTCCTTCACTTTTCTTTCGTTTGCCTTTTGCATAATTGCACAATTTGTCAACAGGACATGAAATTCTCAGTTGTTCGTTTCACCCTTTTCGCTTTTTTTTTTTTGTTGTAAGAAAATAAAAAATTTCCAATTTAAATGCTAAATACTATGTATATACAAGACTAACAAATACATACATACATATAATAACTTAAAGTGCGTGAAAGATTAATGTATTTTTGGTATAATTGCAGGAAAACTGTTGCCAAGTTGTGTTGGCGTGTTTCAAGTGTGAAGTGAGAAATGTTTAAAAACCAGACAACAGGAAAAAATGAGAAGAACGAAAAAAAAAAAACGTCAATGGACTTAAACAATTAACAAGAAAGATAAGAACTTTTACAATATATTATTGGATAAGTCTAGACTGGAGGAATATATATATATACATATATATGTCTGGGACTTGGTCTGAAAAAATGTTCGAAAAACAAGTCAAACAATGTTAAACGAAATTTTGAAATCATTGAAAGAATTGTTTAGGCAACAATTTCTTCTGATCAAAAAATTAGAAAATATAATATCATTAAAAAAGTAGCATATAATAGAAATCTATAAATTCCAGCAATATATCTTTAATTACATTAATAAAACCTCTGCAAGTACAAGTACCTCTTCCAATACTGTCAAAATATGTGCTTATAATATAGTCGAAATTCTTAAAATACTTTCAGAAGTATATCTGTACATTTTTATCGAAAAATTTAAATTAATGTTATCAAGAATTTTGATCAAGTTTTTTTTAACAAGTCGTTGTTCATTATATTTGCTAGATAGTTAAATAAGCACGACTTGTTCCAATCAAACTTTTTTTCATCTATAGAAATTCTTTATTAAATTATTGTTAATAAAAGGAGCAAAAGTAGTGTACTAGCTACTTCGACTTGATATTGAAACATATTTTATATACTTAAAAATTGTAAATTTTTGGTGCAGATCATTTTGTGAAAAGTTTCTTTTACATGAATTTTGGTTCCTTTTAATAGAGCAATGAAAATGAAGGAAATTGGTGCCTTATATACTTAATATATGTAGAATCTATTAAATATATATAAATATATTTTATTATTAATAGTGTATATTATATAGTATGTATAGTTTTTGTAATATTATTATATAATATAA
>JAECWJ010000359.1:0-47911 GCA_018150375.1 Drosophila sturtevanti
TGTAGGCTACACGAAGCATACGTACAAGCTAATGCGATGTAGTACTAAGGAGAGGAATGCTGATATATATCCGAGCTACCAAAGGTTGCACTCAGCTAAGGTTATGTGCTATCCAACCAACTTGAAATATTCAGACTATTCAGCCGAGACAACTTTGCAAAGTTTAATCGACCATACCGTTTGTCGAATTATACAGGCGAACTCCCCAGTTTTTGATAATCAATTATTGGAAAATAATAATAAAATAAAATTAACTGCAGTACATATGTAAATGGGGCTGTGATGGAAGCAGTGGACACGCAACATACCGGCAAAAGTTTGAAAATGGTGAAACCAATATGCTCGATCAGCACCTTTTTGCAGTTTGCCTTGTACCATTACAAATTCAGCTTGGATCAAAAGTTTTATGGAAAAACCCACGGCCTTCCTCAACTCGCTATTGTAGGCCTTTAAAACTAATTTGCCAAAAGGAAACAAGCGAATTAATTAGATCAGAGAGCGACCATGTAAAAAACCAAGTAGAAAATATTCAACCAACGACTACCAATTTATATACAATTATGCACAAATTTCACATGACCATGTTGGATGGCAAAACATTTAGCGTCCTTGCAGAAGCACCTACCATGATATGTGGAATTTGTAGAGCCGTGCCAAAGAACATGAATAATATTAGTTTGGTAAAAAATTATAGAATTGATGCAGATCTCTTTAAATATGGCTTATCAACATTGCATGCGTGGATACGATTTTTTGAATGCGTTCTACATATTGCCTACAGACTCCCAATAAAAAAATGGCAAGCTCGAGGTGAAGATAAGGCAAAGGTAGAAGCTAGAAAATCTGAAATCCAATTCCAGCTTAGAAAGCAAATGGGCTTATTGGTGGATATTAGTAGTAGTAGTAGTAGTGGCAATACGAACAATGGAAATACCGCCAGACGGTTTTTTAGCCAACCAAATTTAGTAGCCGGTATTACTGGAGTTAGCGAAGCTCTAATATATAGGTTCAGTGTTATACTAAGGGTAATGGCTTGTGGATATCCAGTCAATACTGATTTATTCAGCTCATATGCCATTGAAACAGCTGAAATGTATGTCGACAAATATCCATGGTTTTACATGCCGTCATCTGTACACAAAGTTTTAATATATGGAGCGGACATCATCAACAATGTGGGACTTCCTATTGGTATATTGTCCGAAGAAGCACTTGAAGCCAGGAATAAGGATTTTAGGAATATACGATTAAAGCATTCCCGTAAGGACAAGAGGAGCAATACAATGGAGGATGTTATGAATGGACTACTTGTTTCATCGGATCCTCTTATAACGACTCTCTCCAAAACAACAAAAGCCACTTTCAAAAAAATGAATTTGGACAAAACCGTTTTAGGATTGCTAAATAGCTGTAACGAATCTATTAGAGACTCGGATTTATCTGATTCCGATTAATTTTTTTTTTGAAATACATTATAAATATGCTAAATATCTTAAATTAAAATTTTCAATGGAATATGTCTTCATTTACGCAAGTTGCTACTAAAGTTCCGCTAGATGGGCAGCCTGGCCCACTGTGCGACAGTAACAATAGGAGGTTCCCAGGGTAGACAACCGTCAATTTTAAAAAATTTATTAGTAGAAGTCTGTAAAGCAGCCGGTGACAATGACCAAGCTGATAAAATCTATTAAAATCGATAGCTCCTTTATTGGAACTATATGAAACACTTTATTTAAATTTAAAAAAAAAATACATTTGTGAAATGGTTAAAACTAAAATATACTTTGTAATTATAAATATATTTTCGAACGATCAACATTTATTAATATATCATGTCTGAGTCGTGGGCTGGCCTCTTCCGCGTCTTGCGTGTCAATAATAATAGAGAACTTCTTCATTAGGCAGTACTTAATGTCACATAGATTCAACACAAATTCTATGGTCAAAAGTGGATTAACAAAAACTTTTTCTGTAAGCTGAACATCTAATTCAACAGAACCTTTGATTAGCCATCCACTTCTCGGATTTACCTCGAACCCCTTATTCAAGCGTGTAAGTAACCACCTTTGTGGGGCCTCAGCTGTATATTTCAGGTCTGCTGACAACTTAATTACAAAGTTTATAGTGCTCTTTTTATTATGATAAAACAGAAGATTTTTGCGAAGTACGTTTTTGCAGCTATCCTCCGGCGATTGTCGGACTTCACTTATCTCGCTAGCGGGCGTAACGCGGCTAAAATCCAGTAAAAGTGGATGCGCCACAAGCGTTTTTAAATCAACTTTAAGAAGACTGTGATTGTTTGTATCGGCTACCAACAAATAATTTCCATCAGCTGCTAAACACACACCGGCAGGCTCTTTAAAGAGCAACGGTGATCCTTCAGAATTCTTGATAACTAATGTGGATATAGTGTTTGTTTCAGTATCGACAACTTTTATTTTGTGATTATATGTATCAGCCACATAAAGCTTATCATTAGTGTGATTGAATGCCACTCCTAGAGGATGCTGGAGTTTTGCATTAAAAAGTTTTCCATCAAGATCACCAAACGCAAAAAGATTCTGAAAAATTTTAAGCAAATTTATATTTATGTTATCGCTTTTAAATTAAAAGTCACATTACAAGACTAGATTTGCATAATTTAATGTTATTAGTTTACATTTTGAGATGTTTCTTGTGGTTGTCAGACTAAGCCAGGACTTGCATCTTTTCACCAAATCTGTTCAAATCGAACATCAGTGACATAATTTCCCATTGAACTATATGAGCCAAATTTGACAGTCCATAGATCTTATTTTATTTATTTATATGCGATACCAGTAACTTTGATCAGATACGATAAAAAATGCCAGGGTAAATTAATAAAATATAATTTGAAAAAGAATGGCCATTCGTTGTATGGGAAAATTTGAATGTCTTAAATCCATCAGTCTCCCCACAAGTTTGGGAATGACAGTAAATTCGTATAAAATTATTTAGATTCCGATACTGAAATTTTTAAGGGATCCGCGGGTTCACATATTATTAATTTTGACTCATGCACTTTTTTCTAACTAATACTATGTACATACATACATTTAATTCTCCAATGCACTATGGTCCAAAATCCAGATTTTGTGGCATAAACCTAAAAAATTTCTTGAAACAAAATCGTATTTAAACAATTTCTTGTTGGACAGAATACTTTGAATATATCGAACATAAAAATATTTTTGTTTTTACTGCACCCCTGAAATTTTGGCACACTTTTAAAGTCAAGTGTGTAGTGAGCTGTTTGCTCTGCCAAAAAAAGCGGGAAATTGTAGGCAAACTTTGAGCCAGTGTAAAAAATTAACAAACAAACTTTAAAATAACTTTTGTAATGGATAATATTAATTGAGATATTTAGAATGTAAATTCTGCACGAAATTTCAATTTGTATATGTTAATTGTTTTTTTTGTGTAATAATTGTTTATGTCCTAAAATAAAGAAAGCTTAACCCATGTGTACATCTATTGTCGAGTGGAAACTAACTTTCTGTGAATTTCTGCGAAATTGTAATTATGGTAAATTACAGCTGAATGTATGTATTAAATTATGTTATCAATACTTTTTCCGAGTTTTTCCGAAGTAAATTTTTATTATCATTTATTTCAGCCAAGTTTGACTTCAGCCGCACTTCGCTTTTGGAGGTTTGGGCGAGAAATAATAGAAATAAAGTGTTTTTTTTATTAATAACAGTTCAAAATAAAATATTAAAGTTTAAGTTGTTGACTTTTAATTGCTATAATTATTTTAATCCCAAATTAATTTAAATCACATTACGTATGGGCTAGTATGGGAGGTCAAGAGGGCGTGGTCAAATCACTCTAATTTTTTTTTTTTTTATTATGTATCCTAACATGGTTATATGTGCAAAGTTTTAACTCTGTAACTGCATTCCTTCAAGATTATGCCACAAAATCTGGATTTTGGACCATAGTGCAATGTCTGAAATCGGTTGAAATAATACGTAATTCGATGAAATACAAGTTATGAAAAGTTCAGATAAAATGAAAACATAAGTGAACAGGCATTCAATATACCCTCGCAGAGGGTAGTTTGCAAAGCACAGAAGGAAGCATCTCTGACTATATATCTTGATCAGCATGAATAGCCGAGTCGATGTGACCATGTCCGTCTGTCCGTCTGTCTGGATCAACAGCTTCTCCTCCGAGACCATAATAGCTACAGAGCAGAAATTTTCAACATAGGCTCCTTTTTGATGCAGGCATTGTATATCTTGGAATCATCCCGATTGGACGACTATATCGTATAGCTCCCATAGGAACGATCGGTCATGAATAAGGCTTATCCTCAATAACTCTTTTTTTTTGATATTTGTGAGTTTAATATACTTCTTAATACTTCAACCAAGTTTGATCAGAATCGAACGACTATATCATATAGCTGCTATAGGATCAAACAGTACAAAAAAAATTTTAGATCCGGGCGAAGTATGAAAAATATCGAAAAAATGTAAAAGACTTACACATTTGACTTTGCCGCTCCGGATGCTTAGGAAATTATGAAAATTCCAGAACACAATGATTTCTTTCTGCAACAAAGACAAACTTTGGCACGAAAACAAAAATTTAAAGCTAAGCGGCCTAAAGAAGAAACCCGAAAGTTCCGTCGGAAGAATCTACACGATTCCAATGACGATTTACAAAAAATTCAGTGCGTTTTCGAATCTTTTCTTTCATAAAATCTAATTTATCAATATAATTGCACTAAAGTTTGAATACAAATTTTATGAACGGGAGGCGTCGATATTGGTAATAATTGTTTAATGCTTTCTATTACCTACCGATACGGCTGCGACATACATATGAGAGACATACATACGTGAAACATACAAATAAATGGTTCGACTTCTGACTTTGATTATCAGATTGACCAACAGAGTATAAGATCTCACAGAAAATTAATTTCGTGTATGATCGAATGTTCACATGCATAAATGCCGCTTTAATGATCGTGAAACAATACATTAACCTACTGCGACTCTTTCAAATAGTGCTGTGAAATTAATCACAGATTTCAACAGTGTACGACGAAGATGACAAATAATATTTGCTGCAAGTGGTCAAACACTACAGACAAAAGTATCCGTCTGGCACAAAAGCACCCCTTGTGAACCAAAACTTTTGATATAAATTAATATAGAGATTACTGACTTATAATGTCAAATCATTCCACTAATAAAAAAATAAACGGAATAAATTTTATGATTTACAATTTTTTTTTATATTTTTCTCAGCTTTAATATTATTATGTACCGTGAGCACGTGTACCGTTCTGAGCACTTTGAAAATGTAAATGTGAGCATAAAAACGTAAATTTTTTCAATAAAAACAGTTCAAGAATGACTAGAAGGATGGGCTAACTTCGGCCGTGCCGAAGATCGTATACCCCTGCAGATTGTCTCTATATAATTTACTAGAACCATTATTGTAAATAATATATACCAAATTTACAAATTCTAAATTTTGTGTCCTAGCTTAAAAAAATTTTTTTTTTGTACTGATTGTTCCTATAGCAGCTATATGATATAGTCAACGTATTCTGGTTAAATTATTAAGAACTATATTAACTCACAAATAAAATATAAAATTTTGTGTATACCAAATCTGGTTGAGATATCTCAAACAAAATTTTTTCTTACAAGAACGGTTTTGAACAAAACCAATTTTGACCGAGGTACCTCTGAACTTTCCTATTTTTCGGTACCTTATAGTTGACCGATCCGAACAATTCTTAAAGTTGATTTAGATAAATGATCAATGAACAAATTGATATGACTTTTATTCACGTAGCTCAAAATTTAGGTTCGAAAAGCTGCGAAGAAGCAGACAGACCGAACATGGTCATATAGACTCGGCTATTGATGCTGATCAAGAATATATGTACTTTATGGGGTCGGAAACGATGGTATATAGAAGATACTCTTAGAAATATGCAAATATTATTATATAATATAGGAAAGCTTCAAACTGCTCAATAAAATAAAATTTAAATATTTTTTTTCACATAAGAAGAAAGTACAAAATTTTACCCAACTTTTTTTTGTTTGGTTATGGTTAACTGTTTTTGGAAGTGCGTATATGCTTTATAACAATTTTTTTATAAAATTTAGTGACCTTCTAGTAACTATACTTGGGCGGAAGAAGAAATAAAATGGGTCAGCTTTTTGAAACGCAAAGATATAAGCTTTTCTGCTCACATAAAGTACATAGATGGGCATAAAAATTGCATGTTGTTTTAATATATTTTTATAAGGAATCCACAAAATTTAACTAATACAAAAATTTATTTTATACTTATTTATTCATAACACATTGGGAACATTCAACTGCAGCAAGTCCACACAAACGCAGAAGTTCAGTTTTGGCTAGAGACCAATCCAAAAACGAAATGGGCGCAGGTTCGACTCCCTACTTTTGTTATTTTATAATTATTTTGTTTATTTTAGATTTCCAGAAGCTTATAAATGTTGGGGACGATATGACGGGGAAAGTAATTAATTGAACTATTTCGATTAATTAGTTTAATGGTGTGCGTGTGTTTGTTGCGAGCATCTAAAATAATTTTTCTGAACTTTTTATTAAAAAAAGTTTCTAGGATTATTTAAAATCATTTATTTAAAAAATAAACATTTAAATTTAATTCAGTTAAATTTTTGAGTCTATCGGACAGAAAATTACTGAATTGATTTCGCTACAGATACTGATCCCGAACGAGCGCAAGCACGTTTTTTCCTTTAATAAAATCTAATTTATTTTTTATATTTTTTTACATCTAATTTATTTTTTACATTCCCTGAAAAGATATACATATTAAGTCACTTACCAAAGGATTCCGATCACCCCCCACCACTGGCATAACCTTGCCATCAAGCATAGACGCTTTTCGAATGCTGGAGCTCTCGCTGTCTGCTATGAACAAACAATCTTTTCCCATAGCTAAGCCAGAAGGTTGAGCAAAAGCCGCGTTCTGCGGATATGAGTTGTTGCGATTTTCTTCCAATCCATTTCCAATTAACGAGACGCAGCAACGTGGCTCAAATTTTCGAAACTTCCACCAGATAATTCCTTCTGGGAAGTAGCCCCATATCTGATGTGTTCCTGCCATTGCAATTAGAATAATTTTCTTTTCACGCACATTACGCTCGTCGAGGTGAAATGACATATCCATGTCCCGTGTCTGGAAAATGGCTACATCCCATGGAGATGAAATTGGTTGTACTGGCCCTGAACGCCCACCTGTTCTTTCATTGTTTTGTTGTCCTGTCCCAGCCAGGGTTTCGACAATTCCAGTTTGTAAAGAAATTTGTCGTAATGCATGATTCCCAGTATCAGCTACAATGAGCGTATCTTCATCGAAAAAGGCAACCCCTTGGGGATTGTTGAACCTAGATGTTGTCAAGTCGCCATCAATGAAACCGAAATCTAATCCTCCAATTTTGTGCTCAACAACACCATCATTTGAAACGACAATCACACGATTGTTGCCTGCATCCACTATAGCAAAGCGGTGACCTGACAGACTTCGAGTTATTTTTGCTGGAAACCGTAATTTTGACGCTGGGAGCAGATCTGTAGATAGTGTTATTGGCAAACTAAAGTTGTTAATTTTATGCTGGCCCTCAAAAAAAGACAGAGCCGCCTCTACAAACTCTTCTAGGAAAGATCCATGGCCCTCGCCCATTAGTAATAACATGGGTTCGCCATTTGGACTTAACAGCAGGAGTGAGGGCCAACACCTTAATCCGAGAATACCCCATAAATCCGAACGAGAGTCATTAACTATAGGATGCTTTATGCCAAATCGTTGTGCCGCAGACAATACATTTTCCGCCGTTCGTTCGTTGTCAAACTTTGGGCTATGGACACCAATAATAACGAGCCCGTGTTCTACGGAAAATCGGTTTTGCAGTACCTCCAGGTCAGGCAAAACGTGCATGCAATTTATACAACAATATGTGAAAAAGTCCAACACAACAATTTTGCGGTGCAATTGACGCAGTGATAGCGGTCGACTTACATTAAACCAATCCAAATCTGTGCAAATAATATATATTTCTTTAGGATTCGACTAATTATTGTATATAAGGAAGAACGAAGACTTACCAGCGGTGAAATCAAAAGAAAGGGATTTGACTTTCGCAAGGGAATTATCTTGGATAGGGCTGTCCCATCGTTCAAAAAAATCGTCTAATATTTTAACTTTTTCTTCGCGACTACGACTACTTAAATATACTTTCTGCAATTTTTCCGATATATATGTTAATATATCAAGTGGCGTAAGGTCATCGGAGCTAAGCATTTTCCCACACGAAATTGGGTTAAATGCAAACGTAAAAAAAAAAAAGAACTAAATGAATAACGCCAATACAGTATAAAAGAAAACGTAAGCAGTAAAGCTGAACGAAACATCGATGTAGTATCGATACATCGATGATTCTCATTTCATATAAAACATCGATATTTTATCTCCGATGTTCGATGTTTTTTGTCAGTTTTTCCATCACCGAGATAAAACCGCAGTAAAAGCTAGAACGCAATTTTAGGAGTTATTAGTGTTGGCAGGCAGCGTTTACAATGGATAAATTTCTAAGAGCTTTAAATGGCCACGGTATGTATACATACTAAATAAAAGGCCAATATGTGAAATTTTTTTAATAGGACCTCGGATAGCAAGACAGCCAAATGTTCAAAATGTAGTAAAACTTATTAAACCGGGTACATTCAACGTTAACGGTAAGTGAGTTGCCAAAGGGTTCAGGAAGTATGTATGTCAGCTTATTTAGATAAGAAATATGGAGCCTCATCATAACGGAAGATAGATTTGGATTGCGCATTTTGCTCCGATTTAGGTTCATTTTACATTTTGTACATTTTAAGAAATTTGTAAATGCTTTGGACACTCTTTTCAATATGTCATAATAATTTGTTCATGAAAATGAGATTGAAACTGGATAGGATTTTGCAAGAAGTGGAGTATTGTGCTGTGATAAGTGACTGTTGGACATCTCGAGCCAACGCGGCTTATTTGTCCGTAACTTGCCATTTTATCGATCCAGAATTTCAACTTCGCAAATTATTACTTTCCACTAGTAAGTTACAGAATGAGAAAAATCATCATACAGAAAACATTGCGAATTCTCTACGTGCAGTGCTAATTAAATAGGAAGTTATGGGCAAAATTACAGCCATTGTTACTGATAGCGCACCAACTATGATAAAGCCATGTGAGATATTGCAGAGAAGATTATTATCTTGCGGACTTCTCCATAATTTGTAATTGTCAAAAAATTAACTAAAAACAGACGAAGGTTGCAAAAGCTGCAATTGCTTAGTAGAGAACATATCGTCGAGGCCACATCAATATGAAAATCGGAATGGCAACTTTCCTAGATCCTCGATTAAAAAAAGAAATCTCGCCATTGTGATGAACCACTCCTGCCAACATCAACCTCCACATCGCAGACATCGCAAACATAAAACTAATAGAGTTGAATACATTTTATTAATTCGTCAATCTCGATTCAAATTGGAAGGTTATATTTTACATGTCAATTCCAGTTTTTAAATATGTTTAATTATTTAATTTTATTATTAGAGATCTTGTTAGGTAAAGCATTACATAAACTTTCAACAGCTCTAGTAAGCAATAGAGAAAACGTCGAACCCAGTTCCATAAATAGTAGAGTTATTGTTAAGTATCTGAAACATAGTGTCCACATTATATTACTGAACATATGTACATACATATGTATACTTAAATAAACTTACTGTATACTTTACATAAACAATAGTTAAAATAAATAATAATTCTTTCTATAGTGTTCGCTGATTTTTGACCAATATGCTCTTTTGACTTTTATAACTGAAATAAAAACGTGGTTTACTTACAAAAATGAAGTAAGCAAGTCGTCCCTGCCGACTTGGAGTATACCCTGTACCAAAAAAGGATATTTCATTTAAACAGACTCCTTTGCAATCCTCATTAATTGAAAGAAATTTTTCATAAAATTCTGTTAACAAGCCAAAACAACAAATTCATGCTTTCTCGCTCAATCCTAACAGTGAACGAAACCAATGCGTCATTCGGTACAAAACAACATGAGCATGCTATCTCGCTCACACATTTCAGTTGCTGCTGCCCATAGAATTTCAGTACAAAACATATATGTGCATATCTCCGATATTTATTGACCGATTTCGTTCAAATTCGGTCAGATGGTACATATTGGCTATAAAGAATTATGATATCTCTAATAGAACTCTAGTTATAGTTTTTTCTAATTTGCGGAGGCGGAAGTGGGCGTGGCAAAAATTTGAAACAAACTTGATCTGCGTATGGACTAGGCGGATGTTGACACCAAGTTTGGTTGCTCTAGCTCTTATAGTCTTTGAGATCTCGATGTTCATACGGACGGACATACGGACATGGTCATATCGACACGGCTGTTGATGCTGATCAAGAATATATATACTTTATGGGGTCGGAAAATTTTCCTTCTGGCTGTTACATACATTTTAGCGACTTTAATATACCTTGTACCCTATGGATACAGGGTATAAAATCGGAAGCTTATTTTCGTTTTCTATGTGCAAAATTTTAATATCCAATTGCAGTTTATGCCAAAAAAATTTGGTCCAACGTAACCTGGTATATTATACATATTATTGCAGACGTAAGTCCGCGAAAGAAGCATTGAAGTTGAATAGACATGGATGTGGATTATTGCTGCAAAATAATCGATACTTATGATATTCTGAGAGAAAAAGATCGATATTATCGATATATCGACGCCTATTTTTATTTATTATTTCTTAAAATGATCAGTTTTATTATGTTTTTTCCTAACGGATTAAACAACTTATTGCAGGAGTAAAATAAAAACAAAAGGTCGTCGGAGATCAAACAAAATCATATTTATATCATTGAACTTAGAACTAACTAGTAACTCAAATTTAAATTCAGTGGCAGAAAACTACAAATTAATCAACAATGATATTTTTACCAAAAACTTAAAAAAAATGGTTAATAACTGATGTAATATTAAATATTATTGCCTTCATGGCAGTTTGTATGGGATCATTCTTCACATACAAATTAAAAAGATGATTAATTAATAACAAAAATAATCTTAAATATTATTGCCTTCATGGCGGTTTGATTAGAATTTTAAATCCCAATCAAAAAATTAAGGCAAAACCCATTGGTTCTTTATCAAAAAGGTAAGCATATTGACTGTTCTTGGCTTTAAGGAACCACGTCGTGCGTTGGCGATTATTCCAGCTTGGCTGAACATTTGTTCACTTTCGGCAGATGTTGCCGGAATACACAAATATTCTTTGCCAGCGCTTGAAGAGCTATGTCGTTGTTGGCGTTCTGAAAAATTTACATTCATGAATATAACAATATTAATTTCTGCACTAGTGCAATATTATAACGGAAGAATACTACCTGATTTTGGAGGTAACTCTGCCTCCCGCAGCGTGGAATGCATGCCTAAAAACACATGCAACAATTATATGTCTTTCAATTAGTACTTTTCAATTGTACATACTTACGTTTTCTGATCACAAATTGGTCCATCTTTCACTTTTTAATGCCCAAAATAAAACCATAGCAATTATTTAAAATATTAGCGAAATTAAATAAACAACTTACCGCGCCAGCGCCAGCGCAAAGTGTGACCAGTTTTCGATATATCGATATTAGGAAAATCGAATCGATATAATCCCAAATTTCGAAAATATCGATACAGCTGCGATATATTTCTAACAGAAAAGTGTGTTATCGTTATACAATATCGGCTTACAATATTGTTATTATTAAAATATTCTTATATACTGGAAATTCGAGTAGTCGAGGTAAATACATACATACATACATAGAAGAACACGGATGTTTTTCCACCTCTAATTAATCGACATCTAATAATAATGGGATTCATACCCATCAATAATTTTGGCATTGTCGATTTCTGGCAACATTGTTCGTAGTGTTGACTAATTTTCAATACAAACTGTCAAGACAATTATTGTTAAGTTAATAATTTTCGGAAGCAATGGACGAGCTGCTAAACGAAGTGGTTCCACAGGAAGATTTAGAGGTCTGAAAATGCTCGCATTATGCACAAATGCTTATATTATATATACATATGTGTTTCTAGAGATTCGAAAAAAAATATCACCATGAACTGGAGTTAGATGGAGATGCAACAACGGAGACAAAGTTTGAGTAAGTAAATTGGATGCTGCAAAAAGAATAAAATATAAGCATACCATAATAAATCTGAAATATTTTATACATATGTATGTACAGTGGCTCACAGCTTATTTCGTGCAGCGGTACAACAAAGTGTGTGTACCCCCTAAACTATTGAAGATATCAAAAAATTTAAATGTAGTCATTTATAATATGTTTGGGCACTTCATTGTTTTTCTTACTTATAAAGTAACGATTACAACTAAAAAACATCATTAACATCAGTGGCTTTTTCTGTCACAGCTTATTTCGTTCACTGCACTTAACTCTAAAAACTATTTTAAAAAAATAAAACTGCATTTAAATTTCTTTGATAGCTTCATTGGTTTAAGGGTAACAAAGCTCTTAAAGTTTTATTGTACCGCTGCACGAAATAAGCTGTAAGCCACTATGTACATACATATATTAAATGTTTGCTCAAATACCGTAGATATGCTTTCTGTCTGGTGCGCAGTCGATACACAAATGATATACAAAAGGTGAGTAACCATAAAGATTGTATGTACAGTCAGTACAAAATTTATTTGGACACCCTTACATTTGAACTTGGTAAATAATAGACATCTGCATGAATGGCAAAAAATCGACGTTCGAATGGACAATGCGCAGTGAGTACGCTAGCGTCGTACAATGTCGCATTCAACTCAAACGAAAAGCAATGAATTGAATGAGTGAGAACGCGTAAAAATTAGAGGGTTGGTTTTGAATATATTCGAATGCGAGACAGATTTTTCATTAATGCGTAGAACACAAAGCGTACAGAAAAAAAAGAAAATAAAAGAAAAACGCAATGTATTTTACATACTTATATATATATACATACTTATATTTATTTTTCTGAAAAAACACATGGGAAACGTTTATGGACAGGTCACAAGTTCACAGTTATTAGTCTAATCACAAAAAAAAACAAGTTTTTAACCATAATACAGATAGCATACACATAAATGACACACTTGTAAAAACAAAACAAAAACTAAACTACAACAACAATACAATACATACCGTGTCGGCTTTCGCTACGTTGTCTCCGTTCATTTCGCGTGTTTCGTTTGGACGATTCTAAAGAAATGAATACAGACAAAGTCTATGCCACAACTCAAATACATTCGAATGTCTTCGGCTTCGCCAAAGTTTTCATTCCGTTTTACGCAGTTATTTATTGTCCCTCATTTCGAATGCCGTTAGTTATGACACACAGTGTGGTGTGTCACTCATACACATTCAGTTCATTGTGTGCTTCGTACTCAATCAGCTGAATTCATTCGAATACATTCAATTTTACGTATGCTGTGAGTGGATTCATGCAGACCTCTAGTAAATAACTAAAATTACTAAAATTATGGCCGGGACCAGAAGCATTACGGATAATCCATTTTCACGGTTAATCGAATAACAATTTTGATTATACAATTTTTTTAATATTCTTATTATTTTACTAGTATACATTAATTTAAGAAGTTTATACACATTTTTTAATTAAATATGTATACATTAAATTTTCTACTGAAAACATGAGGCAAAAAAGTTTACAACTTCCTAAAACAAAGTCGTGTAACAAGGAAATTCCCCGTTGTCATGTTTATTGTATTGTATGTATGAAGTTGACATAATCAATTCTGTTTTCACGGATAATAAACATTTGAAAACAGTTAAAAAAAAAACCAGATTGATCTTTGGCCATCACGGTTAATCAGAGGTCCGACTGTATAATCAACTAAATCAAAAAAAAATGTTTTGTTATGAAGATCCATGTTATTATTATTAATACTAAATTTAACTATAAAAACAAAAAATTCTTTCTTTGGCATAAACTTAAACAAAAGAAAAAAACACTTTCGTTTCTTAGTAAATGCAACGAAAATTGATGTCTCCATCTGCGTGTTTCGTTGAAGTTACCACTTCCTATGTGTTTTACTCTGCTTTTTCTTAGTTTTTGTCACTTTTGCTGGTAACGTGGTGTAACGTTAAACAAATATATTAAAATTGCATTAAGAAAATTGGAGTGTTCGTGAAATTGGAAAACTTTTTGGTAAAGCACATTCCAATGTACATAGTGTCATACACACCGCAGATTTAGCTGCAAAACACAAGTTTTCTGGTAGACCTAAAATTTTAACACCAAGGTAAAACCGGAAAATCGTCGACATTTAAAAATGAAGTAAGATAGTCGTCCCTGCCGACTTGGAGTATACCCTGTACCAAAAAAGGATACTTCACATAACAGACTTGTTCCAAATCCCCATAAATTAAATAAAAATTATTATACATTTCTCCTAGCAAGCCGAACCACCAAATGCATGTTTTTTCTCTTACTCATATCAGTGAACGAATCTAATTCGGTACAAGGCAACGTGCGCATGCTATCTGGCTCACACGTTTTAGCTGCATGCTGGCAAAACATATATACGTATTCTCCGATTTATAAATAATTGAGTGTAACAATATGATAGCTTTAATACAACTTTAGTTATGGTTTTTCCAAATTTGCGGGGGCGGACGTGGGCGTGGCAAAATTTTGAAACAAACTTGATCTGCGTAGGCACTAGACGGATGTTGACACCAAGTTTGGTTGCTCTAGCTCGTATAGTCTCTAAGATCTAGGTGTTCATACAGACGAACAGACGAATCAAGAATATATATACTTTATGGGGTCGGAAAATTTTCCTTCGGCCTTTACATACATTTTAGCGACTTTGATATACACTTTTACCCTATGAGTACAAGATATAAAAATCCACATATTTGGAAAGCAATAGAAGATGCCCAAAAGATGGACCCAAATTGTTCGCAATTGCCTGCATAGTGCTGGATTACTTTGTAGAGCAACAAAAGAAAAAAATCTCGCCAAACTTTATTTAAATAAGCCGGATTTTTTTTGCGGGACAGTCATCTTTAGTGACGAGTCTAAGTTTAATATATTTGGACGTGATGTACTTTCCAAAGTATGGAGAAAGGAGAATTAAGCTATAAAAGAGAAGAATCTAATACTAACAGTCAAGCATGGCAGTGGAAATGTAATGGTTTGGAGTTGTATGGCAACTACTGCAACTACAAAATATAACAAAACCGAGATGGACAAACACATTTACAAAAATGTTTTGAATGAAAACATAATGCCTAGGGTTGAAAAAATGTTGGGGTTTGATCCTAAGAAATCCCTTTTAACAAGATAGTTATTTTTGATGCAAGAGTGGCTATTGTATAATAGTTGTTGCGCGTAAAAAGATGGGTTTTTGGTTTTGTTTAAGTTTTTTCCTTATGCCAAAGAAAGTATTTTTTGTTTTTATGGTTAAAATTAGTATTAATACCATAGATCTTTATAATAATTTTTTTTTTTTAATTAAGATGATTATTTTTCAAGTAAGTTCAAGTTTTCTCAAATAAATGTTGTGCTGCCTGTATATATAAGTTAACTCTCTCATCTTGTGAGGGAATTGTGTCCTTCGAGTTGAGGACATCACGAGGATAATTACCAAATATAAAAGCAGGAGGATTCGAATCTCATTATAATTTTTTCTTTATTCTTAATTAATTTGAGTTTAAAATGATTTAATTGCAAGTGTGTTGCTGCTTCAGTTGTCCCCAGTGGAGTGTCAGTGCCAACACTTGCCAGCCAGCTCCCAGGCCCTTGGGCAGGCCTTGAACTGTTGACTCTGCAGTAAGGAAGGGGAAGCAGCCACGACAGTCGCTTGCGCAACAGCGTGAGCACTGTCACCGGATGCGCGTGCGACCGTTGGCCGGTCACCTGCGCTGCGTCAGCAGTCTGCGCTGGGCCAGCAATCTGCAGTGCCGGCAGTTTGTAGGGGGAGATGGGTGGCCTGCTGTTCACGTGTGAGGCCCTAGCCCCTGGCGTTAACTTATATATATAATAATAGTTATTAATATATGTATGTATATATATATATGTATATATATACATATATATATGTTTATATTAATATATTATTATTATGTATATATATATATATATATATATATTAATAACTATTATTATATATATATATATACAGGCAGCACAACATTTATTTGAAAAAACTTGAACTTACTTGAAAAATAATCATCTTAATTTAAAAAAAAAATTATAATATATAAATATATAAATGTATGTACGTATGTACTTAAGTGCCACGATTTTGAGTTAATTTAATAAGTCATTGCTCATGGTCATAAATGCCCAAGTCTTCTATGCTGAGATATACGTTATTCGGCGATAAGAATCGCTCAGTTGAATCTGAGTCACAAATGTGATTTTCGGCTGAAAACTCGCACATAAATAACCCTTGTTCCGACATCCGGTTGCTCGTTTGTGCGTCCCTTAGCCGATGATCTCAGTCTGCACCCTTATCAAGCCCCTGACTCAAAATGTTTGTATTATTAATACATTGACAAATGTTCAGCTTTAATATGTGTGTATGTAAAGTGTATATGCTATTACCAATACGAAGTAAAGTTGATCTTTATAATTAGGGCATTCTGATTTTGGAAGAGTTGGCCCGTACGCATCCAGATGGGAGGCGTGACTATATCTACTATTTAGCCTTTGGAAATGCGCGTATTAAAAATTATACTGAAGGTTTAAAATACTGCAGAGCATTTTTGGAAATCGAATCCAACGACCAAGTTCGATCTCTTGAGGTAAACTTCAAATACAGTTAAGTTATACTATGACTTTTAGACAAATCATTCATTTCTAGGAATATATAAAAAAACAAAGCGACAAGGAAATGGCGAAAGGGATGGCCGTCGCGGGCGGAGCTGTACTCGTGCTTGGCGGAATTTTGGGACTCGGAATCGCTATGGCAAGAAAGTAATAAAAGCACTATATTGTGATTTGTCCCGATCAAATTTTGTTTCCTAAGCCAATTTTTTCTTCGCAGTATAAACAAACATTTTATTTGAATTTTAATTTTAAATTATTAAACCTGTGAAGTAATTAAGAATATTTTTATTATATTTCTTGTAGTAAACGAAACCGCGAAAAATAGTGGGTTCGTAGATACAGTTCTGTTCGATATATAATTCGTTTCGAAAACACTCATCCCACCCTTCACAAAATGAGATGCAGGCGCTGGTTTTGTAGATATCTTTGGACATTTTCTGAATTTTTGTTCCGTAAATATCTTCTAAAGATAAAAATTTGTTATTTATCCCGTAAATATATTATAATAAAAAACCTTATAAATTAAGATTTATTACGAGTAATTTAATCTGTGCCCGCTATATTCCATTACTTTTATAGAAAAAATTGCATTGCAGAGCTTAACATACATAAATCAGAAACAAAACAAACTCTTAGCTAATGTGCGACATTTTCCGATTGTGTTTTACCTGCACAAACAGCGGGAATACTAAAAAATGGGTGCGTGTATTCATGCAACGCCCTTTCTCTTCAACTGCTTTCTCGGCGCTCGTAAATCGTTGACCACAGAGTTTTTGTTTTAATGTGAGGGAATAAAAATAAGTTATTGGGTACCAAGTCATGACGGTAGGGCATAAAAATTCACCTGTGTGAGAGCTATGATTTATCACCTGCCACGATTTCATAAACGTCTTTTAAAGAGCTAATCAAAAATCTAGATGCAACTGTAGAGATGATATGGCATAAACAGAAAACAAAAGTGAAAAACAAATGACTGCAGCTAGAATGAAACCGTTAAGTTCTCTTTCCTAGTGTTTAAAATCATTCGACTTAATGCCCAAACAGTTATATTTTGGCTTTCAAGAAAAAAACGACACAAACTTACAATCGAGAAGATTTCACAATACGTACATATGTACATATGTGGAATTGGACACAAATTATTTCAAAAAATTTTTTGGAACTTTAACAGATTCTATGAAGTTCATATTAATGTAGGTCTGAAAAGTCAACTACAACAGATTTGAAGCTCCAAACTTACATATAAAATCAGATATCCTAAATAAGCATGTACATGTATGTATGTACTTATATCTTAAAAATTTTACATCATTACATTTCCAACGGCTGGAATCAAGTTGGATTTTTCAGAACAGGCTAAAATAATTGCCACGGAACATATTAATGGAAATATTTTCTGTTATATATTTAAGGGACTTTGTTGTACCCTTTTTCCCTTTGGTTACAGGGTATAAAAGGTTGGAGTCAAATGTCCATAAGTTTTAAGCAATGTAAGAACTTATAAATCCTTCATTTAAAAAATGTTTACTTAAACTTTTTACTTAGTTATAGTTTTAGTAAAACATTTTTGCAAAATCGAATCAATAAAACTTAAATATTATATTACATTTTATAATGGTTTACAAATTTTTTCAATTTGCTTTGCTCATACCGAAAAAGTGTCATTTGAAAGCGATCGTTAGAATATACTCACAGTTTTAATTTGAGTTTAATGCAAAAGTACGTTAGTTTTGGGATGCATTTTTTTGTCTTCCGTGAATTTTTGTTTTGATTCATAATATGTGTCGTCGAAAGTCTCCTACTCCAGAGGAAAAAGGCAAACTGTCAACAAGAGAAATAGACTGTCGTCAGTTATTTCCTAAAAAATCCATAAAATTATAGAGGTAACTCGACTAATCCTAAAAGGAAAGCACTATCTGCTTGCGAGGAGAGGAGAATCATCCGAGAAGCGTGCAACTCGATGTTGTCTGCAAATCAAATCCAACTAAAACTGGGTGTGACCGCCAGTATATCGACTGTACTACGAGTGATACGGAAAGCAATTAATCTAAAAAGATTAAAATTTGAAAAAAAAAAACAACCGCTTACCGACGCCGTAAGAAGACTCGGTCTCTTCTTGCTAGGCAACACATGTCCTGGAACAGGGAATGGTTCAGAATCGATTTATCGAACGAAAAACGTTTCAATTTGGTTGGACTGGACGGATGTAATTATTATTTCCATGACATACGAAAAGAGGTACACTATTTGACCCGTCACCATAGCCGTGAGGGTGCTATTATGGTCTGGGGAGCCATCCCTTACTATTGCACATTTGAGTTGCAATTTGTTTAAACGATAATAAATGCTACAAGTTACAAGAAACTTCTGGAAAAGGCATTTCCATATTTTTCCAACATTTTTGGACCTCTAATTTGGACATTTTGATACTCAGATTCATATAATTAAAAGCTGGATACGTGAGTTATTGTGGACCTGATGGAGTGGCCACCGTATTCTTCGGAGCTTAACATAATAGAAAACGTGTGGGGATATCTTTCCCGTAAAGTCTATGAATCTGGTCAACAATTTTAAAATGAAGAATTAAAAATTGCTATTAAGGATCTTCAGGCATCCAAATATCTTTAAACTATTTATAATCCCTTTACGATTCAATGCCAGATTGGATTTTAGGATTTTCTTGCCAATAAAGGGGGTATACTAATTATTAATCAAGCAACATTGCATAGCAACATTAATCAAGTAACATTCTTTACGCAGAAATTTGCAAAATGTTTTTTATCATTATTATTTGTTTTAATTTAAAAAGTCTATTTCATTGACCGAAGAAAAATGTATTTTTTTGGGGTTACTTAACAAAAATAATAATTAATAAATACAATATAAAATAATTCATAATTGAACACTTAACAATTAAAAAAAATATTTCTTTCCATTTTTATAATTTTTTAATTCAAAAACTTCAATTAATTGTCGCAAAACAAGTTCATTTGGTAGTGTACACTGCTCGCCACTTAAATAGGACACATCTAAAGTCGATTTTCTATAGATAATAAGCCAAGCCAAGTTTATTTTAATGTAGTAATTTGACGAAAATTACAAAATTATTCTAAAGTTGTAGGTATAAAATAAACTTTGTTAGAACACTAACTAAAAACCATTTAAGAATATTTCAATCCTTTTCAATATTTTCCAAATGACAAAATTATTTAAAATAAATTTTTTTAACATGTTTTAAAAAAAAATTGTTTAATAGTGTGGTGAGCCACCTTTTTTCTGTATAACTTCACACCTTGGGTCGGGAAGGGATTTGTTTGATCTGCACAGTTGCAGGTGGTACAAGACTCCAATGCTCAATAAGGAGTAAGGAAAATAAGTCTTCTCCTCTTCGATTTCCAGAAAGAAGTCATTATATTTCGGTTTCATGAGTTAGAAGCTCTTCATGAGCCATGTAACAGAAGCTTTTAGAACATGTTAATGTAAGTACAGTCCACTGCACTGCAGTGGTAGAAATTCCAAATAATATAAGAAATTTTAATATATACAAATCTAATTTTAACGATGACGTCTCCTCCAACATACTCCCCCCATTGAAGGATGAAGTATGACTCCTTTAATTTACATAAACGTCATCTCTCAAAGGCAATGGAGCAAGTTTGCAGATTGGACGGCGAATAATTCCTTTCTTGGTGCGAACATCCGTTACTCTGACCCTTCCATCTGCCCCAAGTATAGCTTCGACCACACGACCAGTAATCCAGCATTGCGGTGGAAAATTGTCTTCATGGATGAAAACTAATTGATCCTTTGCTGTTGTTTTCGGGATGCAACCACTTAGAGCGTTCTTGCAATTCCAGAGTTCCCAGATGCGTTGCTTGAGATCGGTCACTTTTTGCCAATGAGATAGATAAGAAAGTTTTGAATCATTCAGTACTGGTTCAGGGGTCGCTCGCAATGAACATCCGATTAATAAGTGGGCTGGCGTCAGGATATTGAACGGGAGTTCAATATCGCCTCCACTTCAGTTAAATCGATTGAAGCTCTTCGTACGTTAAATGAGAAGAGGTCAAATTTTTTATGAGCAGAGTCTTCATTGACTTTACTGCGGCTTCCCATAAGTCTCCAAAATGGGGAGCGCGCGGTGAAATAAAGGTGAATTTAGAGCCAGATTTTTTACATTGAGTTCTGAACATAATTGCCGGTTAAAGCCTTCAAGTTGCGACCAGGCTCCGACGAAGTTGGTGGCATTGTCACAATAAATCTTTTTGGGTATGCCTGGTCGTCCGATGAATCGCTTCAAACAATAAAATTATTAGCAGAGAGGTCTGGGATTAGCAAACAAATAGGAATTAGGAAAAGCAAACAAATATGGCCAAATATGTTTTGTAGGGAATCTTGCTTCGAATACGGTACGCTGTAAGGAATGTTCCGCATAAATCCACTCCGCATATCAGAAATGGGCGTTCGGCCAGCAGACGGTTAGCTGGGAGGTTACCCATGATTTGTCGCATTAATACTGGTTTGTAATGATATCAATGATAGCAATAGCCATGGCAAGACGACCTCCAATACGGATAAGTCGAATAATTTGAGTTCCTATCAGTTCATTTGATATGAATGGATTTAGTTTTTGAAGCTACAAACTGCATCAAGTTCTAAGAACTTTGGTCCATGAAACCAAATTGTCTACATCCAATCACCGGCTGCACAGCCACGTGAAACAATGTCGGCTAGATTATCCTTTCCAGGCACGTGACTGCAGATGATATTCTGCGATTGAGTTTGTATGGTTGATACTCGATTGGCAATAAAGCATTTTAGAGTTGATGGGTGCATTTTAATCCAATGAAGAACGACAGTTGAATCTGTCCAAAAATATGTTTTGCTGACAAGAAAATTGAATTTGTGTTTGATTTTAGTCCATGTTTGGCAGAGTAGAACGGAAGCACAGAGCTCTAAACGAGGTATACTTTGTGATTGGGTGGGCGCAACTCTCGAAGTGACCAATGAAGTTACATATTTTCCGTTGTCCAATACCCTTGCGTATATGCTACATCCATACGCTCGAATTGAGGCATCCGAAAATCCATGAATTTCAAATCGATTTACGCAAACCATGTCAAGATTAGATAAATCAGCTTCAAGTTGTTGCCATCTAGTCTGTAAGATCTCTGGAAACGGTTCGTCCCAGTCCAAGCGCTCGATCCACAAGTCTTGGATCAGGATTTTGTAGCGTCCGACGACTGGCGCTAATAATCCTAGTAGATCATAGAGCCTGGCCATGACCGATACTATATTTCGCTTTGTTGGTATTGCAGTTAACGGAAAATCAAATCGAAATAATATAAGATATTCTGTTGGCATCCACGACATGCCAAGAGCTTTGGTGACATCACTATTGTCAATATTAAGATTATATTCATAATCTGTGCGCCACTAAAATTCCACTTTGTCAATTCTAAGCCTGCCTTGGAGAGCAACTTGGTAACTTCATTTGTCTTAGCATTGAGTTCTTCGATTGAGTCAGCTTCATAAAGTAGATCGTCGAGGTACATATCATCAGATAATACAGCCGATCCAATTGGAAATAATCTCTGATAAGAACTTTAAGGACCTGATTGTGAGAAATGGAGCGCACGACATCCCGTAGGTAACAGTATTCAATTGAAATAGTTGAATAGGTTCTTGCGGTGACGTTCTCCACAAGATTTGTTGGAAACTTCTTCTTGCGACGAGAAATTTTCTGTACATTTTAGTTATGTCAGCTGTAACGGCATGGCGGTACAAACGAAACGAGAGTAATCTTAGGATCTTGTTGAATAGTTGGACCAACCATGAGTATATCATTTAATGATATATTTGATGATGATTTAGAAGTGTCAAATACTACGCGAAGTTTAGTTGATGAGCTCTGCGGTCTAAGGACACAATGGTGAGGAATAAGGTAATGATTTCCCGGTTGCAAATTGTCTAACGAAGCTGCCTCCATGTTATTCAACTTAAGATATTCATCTAAAAATTCGATGTAAATTTCCTTTAATTTGTGTTGAGATGCAAGCCGTCTTTCGTGTTGAAGAAAACGTCTTTTTGCACAGGACAACGAGTCTCCAAGTTGTTCAGGCGATTCCTTAAACGGCAACCGAACCTGTGCGCCCTGAATCCAGGAATTGTGTGTGCATCTGAAAGTGAGTTTCACATGCTCGTTCTTTTGAGCTTAAGGCAGTATCTTTATTTTGAATTCCATGTATTTCATCTATTTTCCAAAACCTTTCTAATAATATGTTGCTGTTGCGTTAAATTACAAGTGAAGTGTTGAGTTGATTGAGGGTCAGCAATTTTACCCCCGACGATCCATCCTAATGCAGTTTCCACTAGATGAGGAAGACCAATTCCTAAACTAATTTTACCCGTCTTAAGTAGATCAAAAAACGCCTTTACGCTAAGCAATAAATGACCTTTCCGGGCTTATAAAAGAATGGATCGGCTAACTCAATTTTTTTGGGAATGGCCCAATTTGACACATCTAGTCTCTTTTCAGGCTGAGGTACAGATATAGATTTAGTCACGATAAACTCCATATTCCATTCGTCTGGAGATATTCTTGAACGAATTTTGATAGCTACGGAATGTTCCATATGTGTACGTATTTCACCGATTCCAGCAATCTCATTATGGTCGTAACAAAACGAAAGCTGAAGGCTTTTGGCTAATTCTTCAGTTATAAAGATAAGCTCAGAGCACGAGTCAAGTAATGCTCTTGCGAGCTGAAACCCACCGAGTTTGTCTTGAATAAAAACTATTGCTGTTGGAAGCAATCCCCGCCGAGCTTGACGAGTCAACATCGATGTTGCAAATGTTTTACTTTCGTCATGTGTATTATGAATGATTTGTTGCGATTGATGATGAATAGAAGGTCCATTTGGTTGATAATTTCCCTGGACGTTTGAATCCTTATGCATGGACAGAATGCTAACCTATGCTCAGTTGACTGACATTGAATGCATCTGCTTTGGGCTGCAACAAATACTTTCGAAGTACTATGGATTTTGTCTCTAACGGGTCTTTCCTCTTGTCGGTTTCGCAGATACCCTTCCAAATACTGACAGTGTCGACTGAGTATTTGATAACAGTCTGGCAATTTATCGAATTCTTGAACCCAATCATATGCTTGTTTGGATTCAAGATCAGTTTTTGACATAACAATATGAATAAGTACTGCGTTTAATAAATCAACTTCAGACCCAAGAAACAACAAAGATCCGCGGAGAGCTGAAACCGTATCAAAAATTGTACGGAGGGTAACAGCGTCTGCCTTTTTCATGCTAGCAATGTTAAATAAACTTGAAATATGTTCTACGAAAATAAGAACTTTCTTGTCATATCGCTCGTTGAGCCGGTCTAAAGCCTTCGGATAATTTTCGTCTGATACTTGAAATGGCGAGACTACGCTTAGAGCTTGGCCAGATAGACAAGTTATCAGATAGTTAAATTTGTCCACATTGGACAATGAATTGTCTTCATGTACCATATTTCTAAATGAAGTAATAAATTTTTTGAACTCCCCATATTTGCCGTCGAATTTGGGTTATTTGAGGGATGGAAACCGATTATGATGTCTACCATGATAAGCAGATGAATTTAAGAAACTAAGTTCTTCTGGTTTTTCCTTTTCACTTGCGCCGATGCGCCGTAATATGATTGCCTTTCTTGCGATAAAAAGATTTTCTATCTGCCCGATTCCCGTCTGCTGGATCTAGCTTCTTAATATTGGTTAGAACTTGTAATGCCTGTTTAAAATCAACAATTTGAGACTGACAATCTAAGATAATAGGGTAATTTTCACGATCGATTTTAGCTCTTAAACTTTCAATATTAGATTGCAGTTGATTCCGTTGTTATCTAAGAGGTAGGAGTCATTTTGGGCCCTTAACGAAAGAAATGTAGTAAGTTAGAAATGAATTAAACCTCAGCTAGAAGAGTTCTAGTGTTAAGAAATCACTCAAATGCATTAAGTTTCACTCAAAGAGCGTAATAAGTGAGCTTTAATATGTAGATCATTTCCCTATATGAAAGTTTGAGTACTTACTCCGATGAGCTTAATACTTAGCACGTGTTAAAGCTTACGATTGTTTTACATGTGAGTGTAAAGCATGTGAAAGCTTTACGATCGCTAATGAAGTTTAAAGTTGAGTCAAAGCTTGAGTGAAAATTGATAATGTAAATTTACACACTCAAGTTGACTTAGGTTATGATAGGGCTGCAATGTGAATGTCCCACGATGATATGTCTCGCAAAGGCCAATGATGAAGAAATCCGATGACGACTATCCAAGATGATTATGTAACGATGAAAAAGTCCAATGATGACTATCCAAGATGATGATGTGAAGATGAAAAAGTCCGATGATGACGGTCCAAGATGATGATGTAACTATGAATGCAATCAAATGAACTAGTAAACGAATTTATATAGTTTTTAAGTTTTTATGTTGGGACTTGCGAAGTGCGAAAGTCCTGTCACGGTCGCCAATATTTGATCTGCCCAGTTGCAGATGGTACAAGACTCCAAGGCTCAATAGCATGTGGAGTGGAGTAAGGAAAATAAGTCTTCTCCTCTTCGATTTCCAGAAAGAAGTCCTTATTATATTTCGGTTTCATGAGTTACAAGCTGTTCATGGGCCATGTAACAGAAGTTTTTATAACATGTTAATGTAAATACAGTAGTAGAGACTCCAATAATCTTAAACAAATAATATAAACTTGAGTGAAAATTGATAATGTAAATTTACACACTCAAGTTGACTTAGGTTATGATAGGGCTCAAATGTGAATGTCCCACGATGATATGTCTCGCAATGGCCAATGATGAAGAAGTCCGATGACGACTATCCAAAATGATTATGTAACGATGAAAAAGTCCAATGATGACTATCCAAGATGATGATGTAAAGATGAAAAAGTCCAATGATTACGGTCCAAGATGATGATGTAACTATGAATGCAATCAAATGAATGAGTAAACGAATTTATATAGTTTTTAAGTTTTTATGTTGGGACTTGTGAAGTGCGAAAGTCCTGTCACGGTCGCCAATGTTTGATCTGCCCAGTTGCAGATGGTTCAAGACTCTAATGCTCAATAGCATGTGGAGTGGAGTAAGGAAAATAAGTCTTCTCCTCTTCGATTTCCAGAAAGAAGTCATTATTATATTTCGGTTTCTTGAGTTAGAAGTTCTTCATGAGCCATGTGCTTTTAGAACATGTTAATGTAAATACAGTAGTAGAAACTTCAATAATCTTAAACAAATAATATAAGAACAGGATTCATACAATTTCCCCATGTGCGGGAGCAAACTCCACGACGTTGTAACTTCCGATTCGGGTTAAGAGGTGGCTTCTTCTTGATTTTTAGACTCTTCAGGGTTGGAGCATTATTAATAATAAGTCCCATGGTTACCAAACTCGCTTAAACGTTGCATTTTTCCCTTGTCTTGGCCAAAGATTCGTGCGAATTGGAAGCTTCTCTTAATATTAGTCGCTTGTCCGCGTTAGTAAGCACACTGTGGGTGCGGGGCTTCATGTTTTTACCATAATTACCATCATTATTTAAAAAATTTGTGACGACGTGACGGCTTCTGTCGATTTATTTTTTTTTGCTATTTTGGCAATACGAAGGCCAGAATCTTTGAACGCTGGGATTTTACCCTTCTACGCCCCAGTTTAAATGTATGTATTTATGTATGTACTTATACATATGTACATATATAATAATACACATACATACATATAGCGACCAAATAAAATGCATGTTCTATTCAAGCGGCAATAATAAGCTTATTCCAAGCTTATTACCAGAAATAGCGAAGAATGATTGCAAAAAGATATCATGGAAGAGTGCATACAGGGTGTCTTATTTAACTCGCGAGTGTGTAGATATAATTTACAAGAACCAATTAGTCCATGGCTTAAGAAAAAAGTTTTTCAAACAAACAAGTTTTTGATCCGATTGTTTTCATACATATGTACATATGTATGTATGTAATACATATTTACGTAGTCGACTGATTCTAATAAAACTTTGTAAAAAAGGAGATTAAACTTAAAAATATTAAAGTATTGCGGGTATTTCCGCAAGAAATATTAGAGATATTGAAATTAAACCTTATTCACAACCAATTGTTCCTATGGTATCTATTCACATACATATGTATGTACATATGTATGTATTTATGTATGTATAGGTATATACACACATACATATATGTATGTATGTACATACATACATGTTGATACATACATACTGCACTTTGTTAAACAAATGTGTGACTTTTCTTTAAATACATATTTGAAATAGCTGCAAAACCCTTAAAACACCTCAACCTGAAATCTATGTACATATGTAGGTATGTATGTATACATACATACATATGTTTCTCACAGGGAGCTATGTATGTACATAAGTATGTAAATACATATGTGTGTATGTATGTATGTTGCATATATGTACATATGTAGGAATTGACTTACACATAGAGTGCTGCGAAATCTACGTATTTTTACGTAGATCTACGTATTTTCAGCCCTTATCTACGTACGTATCTACGTACAGAGTCCCAAAATCTACGCATTTTTTAAGATTAAATTGTAAAATGAAATTATTATAAAAAGGAAATTTTGTTTTATGTAGTTTTACTAAAACTAGGTAGAGTAAACTTCAAAAATTAAAAAAAAAGTCAGGCAACAATAGCTATTTTCAAAAGCTTTGCAGAACTACATTTCGCTTTAAATTCGCGGTGGCTTGTTGTATGTAGTTTAAATGTTAGCTTAATTTTTTTTTCGCAAAAATGGAAGAAAACACGACACGACAAGGACAATCAATGTGCAACTCCCCTGCCTCACAGCAGTGCTAACGTGGAAAGGCTATTTTCAGAAATTAATTTAATGATAACCAGTAAAAGAAACTATTTAAGTACAGGATCCTTAAAAGGATTACTGTTTACAAAAGGTAATTTAAAAACATTGTCAGAGCCATCTCATAATTTGATTTGTAAATGCGACAGTATGTAAGAAACTGTTTGTGTTTCTTTATAATTTTTGTTTAAATAATAAGCAATTTTGTTACATCGTTAAAATACACGTGTTTTTTTTTCTTTTAATATTTTCGAATTTATTTAAAATTCAAATTCATTGGTCAAAAGACCATAATTAAACTTTAAAAAAAATACGTAGATTTACGTCTTTTAGGCAAAATTTGAGCTACGCATATGAAAATTTTTCACTTCGCAGCACTGCATAGAGTGACCACAGGCCATTCCGTGACGGTCGACCACTACAGCAGGGACATGTCCTGGAATTCCTGGACGAATGGTAACCCTTCTTACACACACAGTTTCATAGTGAAATTTTCCTACAAGTTTTTGCAAATTTGTCCCGTCCTAGCACACAATGTGTGGGCCTAATTATTCTTGCATGTGTAGATTTGACTGATGACCAAGTCAGAATATCTTGACATGTGTATGTCATACATACATACATATTTACATACATACATATGTACATAAATATGTACAGACATATGTATACGCACATGTGTCGAAGATAAAAAAATTTTTTAATTTTGTATTATTGTTAATGTCCGTCAAGTTAGCGACGGTCTGTTAATGTCGAGTTAGCGACGGTCGCTGTTAACGAAATGTTAACTTTTTTTGATTTTTGAAGTGAAAACTTCTTTAGAATCGTTGGGAGTGATTTGAGACTCGATGAAACGAAAAAGCGACACTAAAAAGAGACATACATATAGATCTTATAGCCTGCGAGAGAATGAGATAGAACAGAGTTATATAGCGTTCCTTATTTGTGTTTGCTCAATTCTTTTCGGTAGCCGAAGTGTTTCGGCGACGATATTGGATAGTTCGGGCACCGTCGGCTGGTCTTTGCTTGTCGACGCCGGCAGAATTTAATTTAAACGCATGCGTACACACATATGCATATGTATGTATGTACATTTTCGGCCGGCAAGTGTGCATGCATATACATACATATGTATACATAAGTACGCTTTTGTATACATATATATATATATTTTTTTTACATTTAATTGCCAAAGTTTGCGCTGCAGTTAGACAAAGTAGCAACATCGTCAAATTTTCTAATTCTTTCCGAGACTTGGTTGGATAATGAAACCATTTTTGACATTCCCAATTTTGATATTGTAGTTCAATTTAAAAGACCACAAACGAGAGCAGGCGGTGTTGCAATATACCGCAATCAAAATGACGGTGCTCGTATTGTAACTCCACAGATAGATATGAATGCAAAGCAACTAGAATCACTGTCTGTTCAGCTCTCTAAAGTGGGAGAAATATGTGCATGCGAAACCAGATTGAGCAATGGAAAAACAGTTTTAATTGTGGCAATTTATATTTCACCGAATCAATCAATAAATAGCATCACGGAATTCATTCAAGAAAATTTAATAAAGTATACACCAGAAGTATCGCGTATACTTAGAAAAGATTACGATAAAGTTCCAATGATTTTAAGTGGCGATTTTAACGTAAATTTTGCATTGGACACAGCGGTTCCTTTAATTGACTTTCTCAATACAACATTCAGTTTAAAAATGTATAACAATCGCACTGAATCAACAACACGATCAAAAACAACAATTGACGCGGTATTTCAAAGATATGTTGACAACATCGAAACCAAAGCATTTGTATCATATTTTAGCTATCATAAGCCACTCGTATCATTTGTTGAAATTGAAAACATTGAGGATGAATAATAATAAAATGAAGAAAATAAAATATGACCTTTATAGCAATATTATAATGAACCTATAATTATCCCGCTCCTAATGCTGCTTTCGTCTCATTCTCTCTGTTTGTTTTACGGAAGGTTTCACTTCTATCGTGTCTAACCGTTAGACGCACTTTTTTTTTGTTTTCAAATATTTTGTTATTAACTAACTTTTTTGAACCAAAAAAAGTTTAAATTTATAAATAATAGCATTATCTATTGTTTTCATTAATTTTTCTCCAGTTTCAGTCATTGCAAATAGCATAATTTTGACCATGAAAAAATCAGGTCCACACATTTTGGAGTATATTTTCAGTCACAGAAATTGTCAAGCAATGCACGATATCTCAGATTGTGGTCCACATATTCAAGAATAGCTCCACCAAATTTAAGCAAAATCTATAACAACGTTTTTGAGAAAATCGCTTATCACCTATGGATTTGCCCCATACAAAAACAGTCAAAAAAATTGCGTTGCCACTGTTAATCAAATAACTCGACTCATAGGAATTGTCAAGCAATGCACGATATGTCAAATTAATCCCCACATATTCAGTGATAACACAGCCAAATTAAAGCAAAATCTATAACAACGTTTTGGAGAAAATCCCCATAATGTATGGGTGCCTTGCTTGGCTGAAAATCACTGATAAGGAAGGCGCCAACTCCGAAATCGGAATCAGTGTAGAGAACCAGTCGCCAGAATTAGTTCTGCCAACAACCGCGAATATTTGAACTTAAGCAACATCATTTATTTTGCATATAATATCACAAATTGCAATTAAATAATGAAATAAATGAATTTCTAATTTATCAATATATTCGTTATAGTTTAGCGATTGTTTCAAAAGTTTAAAAATTTCTCCCATGAAAATTTCATCGAAATATATAATAGGGATTTTGAGAAAATTCATTTTTTATATTCTCAAAATTTGTTAAATGGCCAGATGCCATTTATAAGCAATCTAAGTGACAAGCTATCCCTGGTTTCTCGCGAAATGGATTTTTCAAAGGAAAATTTTTTATGGCAACCTCTTCACCTATCATATTTAAGTTGGTGAAGTTGCCACTTTATTTCACTAACAAATTTCAAGTGAAAAGATAATTTTGGCATATATTTGATATAATTAAATTTTTTGAAAGTGGTCAAAATGAGCGAGCTCAGGCAACTGAATGTATTTAGATTTACTTCAATATATATATATGTACATATATTTAAAATTACTTCAATATATATTCATATATTTACATTTACATTAATATGTATATATATTATACATTTACTTTAATAAATATACATGTACATAAATATATACGTTTTATCGATATTCCAAAATAAAATATCTTTATAATTAAATAAAAAATACAAATAAATATATATACATACATATGTAAGTATATATATTTAGTGGAGTAAATGTACAATATATATATTAATGTAAATGTAAATTTATATATATAAAAATGAAACCCGTTTTCCTTGGTCACGGCATCACGCGTGAATGTCTGGACCGATTTCACTATTTCTTTTTTTGTTGTATTTGTTATTATTAGGAGAAAGTTCTTACGTTAAAAAATATTAAGAAAATCTCTCATGCCATGTTTTATACGCATATTATCTTTAAATTTTTGTCAAGACAACACGAAATACAGGAACATCTGATCTTCTAAATGTGACCATCTGTTTGGTGTGGCCGTAGTCGTTTTCCTTGGTCACGGCATCACGCGTGAACCGATGGACCGATTTCACTAATTCTTTTTTTGTTGTATTTGATATTATTAGGAGATGTATTTGGTATTATTACGAGAAGGTTCTTACGGAAAAAAATATTAAGAAAATCTCTCATGCCATGTTTTATACGCATATTATCTTTACGACATGCCATTCAGCTTTAAGCGTTTACAGTTTCCAGTGCGGCTTGCATTTGCAATGTCAATAAATAAATCGCAAGGGCAGTCGCTAAGTGTATGTGGCATCAACCAACAAAATCCATGTTTTTCACATGGCCAATTATATGTCGCCTGTTCCCGTGTCGGAAAACCAACAACATTGTTTATTTACGCGCAGAGAACTTAAAACTAAAAATATAGTTTTTTATTTAATTAAAAATTAGTAAAGTCATTTTCAGGTATAGCGAGACCAGGGAATTATGGATTCATTTTTATATGGAGGATTCAGTTCAAATTGAATAGGTACTCATACCTAAGATAGGTCAGCTATACAAAATAAAGTAGTGCATCATTGCAACTCTAAGGCGGTACGAAGTTCGCCGGGTCAGCCTGTATATGAATATATATTGAAGTAATTTTAAATATATGTACATATATATATTGAAGTAAATCTAAATACATTTAGATTGCCTGAGCTCGCTCATTTTGACCACTTTCAAAAAATTTAATTATATCAAATATATGCCAAAATTATCTTTTCACTTGAAATTTGTTAGTGAAATTAAGTGGCAACTTCACCAACTTAAATATGATAGGTGAAGAGGTTGCCATAAAAAATTTTCCTTTGAAAAATCCATTTCGCGAGAAACCAGGGATAGCTTGTCACTTAGATTGCTTATAAATGGCATCTGGCCATTTAACAAATTTTGAGAATATAAAAAATGAATTTTCTCAAAATCCCTATTATAGATTTTGCTGAAATTTTTTAATGGGAGATGTAGAAAATTATGCTTAATCTAATGAACTACCGTGCATTGCTTGACAATTCAAAAAAAGTTAGCGTCGGTTTCTTTCCATCCCTTGCAGAATGTTTATATAAGTCGATAGCTGACCGCCATTGATTTCGATTCTTTGACATATTTATCAAGAAATATTAATAATGAATTTTCTCAAAATCCCTATTATAGATTTTGCTGAAATTTTCATGGGAGATGTAGAAAATTGTGCTTAATCTAATGAACTACCGTGCATTGCTTGACAATTCAAAAAAAGTTAGCGACGGTTTCTTTCCATCCCTTGCAGCATGTTTATATAAGTCGATAGCTGACCGCCATTGATTTCGATTCTTTGACATATTTATCAAGAAATATTAATAATGAATTTTCTCAAAATCCCTATTATATATTTTGATGAAATTTTCCTGGGAGATGTAGAAAATTGTGCTTAATCTAATGAACTACCGTGCATTGCTTGACAATTCAAAAAAAGTTAGCGACGGTTTCTTTCCATCCCTTGCAGCATGTTTATATAAGTCGATAGCTGAACTCCGTTAATATTGATTTATTGATGCTGATTCTATTGTCAAAATATGGATAGATTTTCTCAAATTCCCTATTATAGATTTTGATCAAATTTTGTCAGAAGACATATAAAATGATGCTTAATTGAATGCTCTACCGTGCATTTCTGGACACGAGCTTAGAGTTTTGCAATTTATATATAAATTTAGGTAGATTCCAAATGGACACACGGCAGGTTTGCGATTTACTATGAATTTTTAAACTTTTGAAACAATCGCTAAACTATAACGAATATATTGATAAATTGGAAATTCATTTATTTCATTATTTAATTGCAATTTGTGATATTATCTGCAAAATAAATGATGTTGCTTAAGTTCAAATATTCGCGGTTGTTGGCAGAACTAATTCTGGCGACTGGTTCTCTACACTGATTCCGATTTCGGAGTTGGCGCCTTCCTTATCAGTGATTTTCAGCCAAGCAAGGCACCCATACATTATGGGGATTTTCTCCAAAACGTTGTTATAGATTTTGCTTTAATTTGGCTGTGTTATCACTGAATATGTGGGGATTAATTTGACATATCGTGCATTGCTTGACAATTCCTATGAGTCGAGTTATTTGATTAACAGTGGCAACGCAATTTTTTTGACTGTTTTTGTATGGGGCAAATCCATAGGTGATAAGCGATTTTCTCAAAAACGTTGTTATAGATTTTGCTTAAATTTGGTGGAGCTATTCTTGAATATGTGGACCACAATCTGAGATATCGTGCATTGCTTGACAATTTCTGTGACTGAAAATATACTCCAAAATGTGTGGACCTGATTTTTTCATGGTCAAAATTATGCTATTTGCAATGACTGAAACTGGAGAAAAATTAATGAAAACAATAGATAATGCTATTATTTATAAATTTTTTTGGTTCAAAATTTAGTTAATAACTAAATATTTGAAAACAAAAAAATCAAAAAAAGTTAACATTTCGTTAACAGCGACCGTCGCTAACTCGACATTAACAGACCGTCGCTAACTTTACGGACATTTATTGTTAATATGTGTATGTATGTAGTAATGTAAATAATCTTACGTTTTCTACATTTTCTCTCCTACAACGCCACCTAGCGGTAGAAGTCCATCAATACTCCCCACACTTAAGTCACTCACCACAGAAAAAACACACACATCCATACATACATATGTAGGACATTGGCTAAAGGTTGAACGTGGATAGATTTATTTACCATAATCCAAAAATGAATATAAATTGTTTAATAAGGAGTGGCACTGTCAAATTAATGTCACTGCCGTGGAGATGTTGTCGATCCCATTTTACGTATTTTCCCACCCGTGGTAAGTAGTTTCCACGTTAAAAAATTAGCATTTTTGTTAAGAGTCTCGAATTTTATCCATCAAAAATCGTTTTGTATAAATATATGTGTGTACATACATATGTACATCTCCATACATAGTGCCTATGAACACTTGTTGACCACTTTTTATTATAATTACAAGTTATATATGTCCGTCAAGTTAGCGACGGTCTGTTAATGTCGAGTTAGCGACGGTCGCTGTTAACGAAATAACTTTTTTTGATTTTTTTGTTTTCAAATATTTAGTTATTAACTAACTTTTTTGAACGAAAAAAATTTATAAATAATAGCATTATCTATTGTTTTCATTAATTTTTATCCAGTTTCAGTCATTGCAAATAGCATAATTTTGACCATGAAAAAATCAGGTCCACACATTTTGGAGTATATTTTCAGTCACAGAAATTGTCAAGCAATGCACGATATCTCAGATTGTGGTCCACATATTCAAGAATAGCTCCACCAAATTTAAGCAAAATCTATAACAACGTTTTTGAGAAAATCGCTCATCATACAAAAACAGTCAAAAAAATTGCATTGCCACTGTTAATGAAATAACTCGACTCATAGGAATTGTCAAGCAATGCACGATATGTCAAATTAATCCTCACATATTCAGTGATAACACAGCCAAATTAAAGCAAAATCTATAACAACGTTTTGGAGAAAACCCCCAAAATGTATGGGTTACTTGCTTGGCTGAAAATCACTGATAAGGAAGGCGCCAACTCCGAAATCGGAACCAGTCGCCAGAATTAGTTCTGCCAACAACCGCGAACATTTGAACTTAAGCAACATCATTTATTTTGCAGATAATATCACAAATCGCAATTAAATAATGAAATAAATGAATTTCTAATTTATCAATATATTCGTTATAGTTTAGCGATTGTTTCAAAAGTTTAAAAATTCATAGTAAATCGCAAACCTGCCGTGTGTCCATATGGAATCTACCTAAATTTATATATAAATTGCAAAACTCTAAGCTCGTGTCCAGAAATGCACGGTAGAGCATTCAATTAAGCATCATTTTATATGTCTTCTGACAAAATTTGATCAAAATCTATAATAGGGAATTTGAGAAAATCCATCCATATTTTGACAATAGAATCAGCACCAATAAATCAATATTAACGGAGTTCAGCTATCGACTTATATAAACATGCTGCAAGGGATGGAAAGAAACCGTCGCTAACTTTTTTTGAATTGTCAAGCAATGCACGGTAGTTCATTAGATTAAGCACAATTTTCTACATCTCCCATGAAAATTTCAGCAAAATCTATAATAGGGATTTTGAGAAAAATCATTATTAATATTTCTTGATAAATATGTCAAAGAATCGAAATCAATGGCGGTCAGCTATCGACTTATATAAACATGCTGCAAGGGATGGAAAGAAACCGTCGCTAACTTTTTTGAATTGTCAAGCAATGCACGGTAGTTCATTAGATTAAGCATAATTTGCTACATCTCCCATGAAAATTTCAGCAAAATCTATAATAGGGATTTTGAGAAAATTCATATTTTATATTCTCAAAATTTGTTAAATGGCCAGATGCCATTTATAAGCAATCTAAGTGACAAGCTATCCCTGGCTTCTCGCGAAATGGATTTTTCAAAGGAAAATTTTGTATGGCAACCTCTTCACCTATCATATTTAAGTTGGTAAAGTTGCCACTTAATTTCACTAACAAATTTCAAGTGAAAAGATAATTTTGGCATATATTTGATATAATTAAATTTTTTGAAAGTGGTCAAAATGAGCGAGCTCAGGCAACTAAATGTATTTAGATTTACCTCAATATATATATGAACATATATTTAAAATTACTTCAATATATATTCATATATTTACATTTACATAAATATATATATTATACATTTACTTCCATAAATATATGTACTTGTACATACATATATACATTTTAGCGATGTTCCAAAATAAAATATCTTTATAATTAAATAAAAAATACAAATAAATATATATACACACATATGTAAGTATATATATTTATGGAAGTAAATGTATAATATATATATTAATGTAAATGTAAATATATGAATATATATTGAAGTAAAAAAATTTTCCTTTGAAAAATCCATTTCGCGAGAAACTAGGGATAGCTTGTCACTTAGATTGCTTATAAATGCTTATAAAAAATTTTCCTGTGAAAAATCCATTTCGCGAGAAACCAGGGATAGCTTGTCACTATGCACTCTATGCTTATAAATGGCATCTGGCCATTTAACAAATTTTGAGAATATAAAAAATGAATTTTCTCAAAGTCCCTATTATGGATTTTGCTGAAATTTTCATGGGAGATGTAAAAAATTATGCCTAATCTAATGAACTACCGTGCATTGCTTGACAATTCAAAAAAAGTTAGCGACGGTTTCTTTCCATCCCTTGCAGAATGTTTATATAAGTCGATAGCTGACCGCCATTGATTTCGATTCTTTGACATATTTATCAAGAAATATTAATAATGAATTTTCTCAAAATCCCTACTATTATATATTTTGCTAAAATTTTCATGGGAGATGTAGAAAATTATGCTTAATCTAATGAACTACAGTGCATTGCTTGACAATTCAAAAAAAGTTAGCGACGGTTTCTTTCCATCCCTTGCAGCATGTTTATATAAATCGATAGTTGACCGCCATTGATTTCGATTCTTTGACATATTTATCAAGAAATATTAATAATGATTTTTCTCAAAATCCCTATTATAGATTTTGCTGAAATTTTCATGGGAGATGTAGAAAATTGTGCTTAATCTAATGAACTACCGTGCATTGCTTGACAATTCAAAAAAAGTTAGCGACGGTTTCTTTCCATCCCTTGCAGCATGTTTATATAAGTCGATAGCTGAACTCCGTTAATTTTGATTTATTGGTGCTGATTCTATTGTCAAAATATGGATGGATTTTCTCAAATTCCCTATTATAGATTTTGATCAAATTTTGTCAGAAGACATATAAAATGATGCTTAATTGATTCCATATGGACACACGGCAGGTTTGCGATTTACTATGAATTTTTAAACTTTTGAAACAATCGCTAAACTATAACGAATATATTGATAAATTAGAAATTCATTTATTTCATTATTTAATTGCAATTTGTGATATTATCTGCAAAATAAATGAAGTTGCTTAAGTTCAAATATTCGCGGTTGTTGGCAGAACTAATTCTGGCGACTGGTTCCGATTTCGGAGTTGGCGCCTTCCTTATCAGTGATTTTCAGCCAAGCAAGGCACCCATACATTTTGGGGGTTTTCTCCAAAACGTTGTTATAGATTTTGCTTTAATTTGGCTGTGTTATCACTGAATATGTGGGGATTAATTTGACATATCGTGCATTGCTTGACAATTCCTATGAGTCGAGTTATTTGATTAACAGTGGCAATGCAATTTTTTTGACTGTTTTTGTATGGGGCAAATCCATAGGTGATAAGCGATTTTCTCAAAAACGTTGTTATAGATTTTGCTTAAATTTGGTGGAGCTATTTTTGAATATGTGGACCACAATCTGAGATATCGTGCATTGCTTGACAATTTCTGTGACTGAAAATATACTCCAAAATGTGTGGACCTGATTTTTTCATGGTCAAAATTATGCTATTTGCAATGACTGAAACTGGATAAAAATTAATGAAAACAATAGATAATGCTATTATTTATAAATTTAAACTTTTTTTGGTTCAAAAAAGTTAGTTAATAACAAAATATTTGAAAACAAAAAAATCAAAAAAAGTTAACATTTCGTTAACAGCGACCGTCGCTAACTCGACATTAACAGACCGTCGCTAACTTTACGGACATTTATTGTTAATATGTAGTATGTAAATAATCTTACGTTTTCTACATTTTTGTGGCGGACACTAGTCAACCCTAGGAAGTTGGCGGCATAAAAATACGTGCTGGCAACAAAGAAACTATCGAGATATAGACCTATCGATATAGATCGAGCAACGGTAGAAATAGACAATCAATACTTGAATGTGGAACGGAACATATCAAATAAAGTTAAATAAACGTTTACATAAAACTAATAACAGACGTTGACTCGATTCCTAAAGTGGTGACCCCTAAGTTTTGAACACACTGATCCTTAAAGATTGTGAAATAACAAATCAACTCGCCAAAATTACATACACACACATATACACACACACGTACGTTTTACGGAGAATTTTGGCGCGGACGCAGCTTCCAACATCTAAGTATTGGTGATGCCACACTATTCTTTACGTTCGTCAGGAAGAAACGACGACTCGGAGGAATTCCATGACAGTAGCGATCTCGCCATGGAGCCTGCAGAAATAAAAGCACAGCTTGAGGACATCCAAGCCAATCTACAACAGCTCGGCACTGTTACGATTCAACCATCCACAAATACGAATCTGTCATGAGTTCATGTACCCAAATTCGACAAAAACAACCCTCAGTTATGGTTTGCCCAATTGGAACGCTCATTTCGCCTTAGCAATGTGACTGATGATGCCGATCGGTTTGACATTGTGGCGATCCATTTGGATGGCGATGTCATTTTGGAGATTGAAGATCTGGTTACAACACCACCATTCGAAAATCGTTATGGCGAATTGAAATCAAGGCTTCTCAACAAGTATGCAGAATCCGACGAGAGCAAAGTACGGCGATTACTGCATGGAGGTGAAACTACAGGCATGAAGCCAAGTGACATTTTAGCCCACATGAGGCGTCTAGCCCCCGGATTGGGCAATGACTCGATAATGCGCACCTTATTCATGAACCAAATGCCCCAAGCTATACGACCCCTCTTATCAGTTTGGAAAGAGGATGATCTCAACAGCCTGGCAAAAGTGGCTGATAAAATGTTGGAAGCTGAAAAAGTGAATTCAATTTATATGCGAACACAAGCTAGTAATTCTACATCTGGGGATAATTCAGTGGAAGCTTTATCGCACACACACGCGAAGAATAATGATTTAAAGACTGTCGTACAGGAGCTAGCCGAAGTAGTACGTAAATTACAATCCGATGTGTCTCGTCTTAAGGATCCAACAAAAGGTTCACGCCCACGTGCTAATACCCCAGAACGCAATAAGGACAACGGCGAAGTCAGTCAGGCACGAATCTGTTTCTATCACAAAAAGTTTGGAAGTGCAGCTAGACGATGCAGTCCTGGTTGCCCAAAATCTCATCTGTTAAACTAAAACGGCTGCCACCGAAGCTGACGGGCGGTGGCCAACCGACTATCAGCAAATCAACTAACTCCGCTACGCACAGCAAAAAAACTAAATTAATGGAGACTCGCCTCCATATCCAAAACACACGATCCAACATCCGTTTCCTTATCGATTCCGGATCTGTAGTATCAGTCATACCATGCACTTCTATAAAATCGAATTTAAAAGTCAACTAGAAAGATGGACTAACTTCGGCCGTGCCGAAGTTCGTATACCCTTGCAGATTTTCTCTATATAATTCACCAGAAGCATTATTGTAAATTAAACATACCAAATTTACAAATTCAATATTTTGAGCTTGAGGAAAAAAATTTTTCATACAAAATTTTTTTTTGTACCGATTGTTCCTATAGCAGCTATATGATATAGCCAACCGATTCTGATCAGACTTGGTTGAAGTATCAAAAAGCATATTAAACTCATAAATATCAAATTTCGTGGCATTCGGTTGAAAAACAACAGAGTTATCGAGGATAAGCCTTATTCATGACCGATCGGTCCTATGGGAGCTATATGATATAGTCGTCCGATTCAGATCAAACTTGGTTGAAGTATCAAGAAGCATATTAAACTCATAAATATCAAATTTCGTGGCATTCGGTTGAAAAACAGCAGAGTTATTGAGAATAAGCCTTATTCATGACCGATCGTTCCTATGGAAGCATATTAAACTCATAAATATCAAATTTCGTGGCATTCGGTTAAAAAACAACAGAGTTATTGAGGATAAAGCTTATTCCTGACCGATCGTTCCTATGGGAGCTATATGATATAGTCGTCCGATCGGGATGATTCCGAGATATACAATGCCTGCAGCAAAAAGGAGCCTATGCTGAAAATCTCAGCTCTGTAGCTCTTATGGTCTCGGAGGAGAAGCTGTTGATCCAGACAGACGGACAGACGGACAGACGGACATGGTCATATCGACTCGGCTATTCATGCTGATCAAGAATATATATACTTTATATAGTCGGAGATGCTTCCTTCTGTGCGTTGCAAACTTCTGACCAAAATTAATATACCCTCTGCAAGGGTATAATAATCTTCAACTTTTTGCAGCAAATCAAACGTTAATTCAAACATTTGGAACGCACATCTTGAACATTGATTTGGGTCTACGTCGATCTTTTACATGGCCATTCATCGTTGCAGATGTGCAAAGCGCAATTATAGGATCCGATTTCCTCACCCACTTCAATATCCTCATTGATGTCAGAGCAAAACGTTTGATTGATGCGATGACCAACGTGTCCACAAGCTGCAGCATGCTGGAGGCCACCGATTTTTCAGTTTCTACTGTAAATGAAAATCATGATTTTCGTGGCATTTTAAAACAGTACATGGAGTTGACAATGGCGTACGTCAAACGCGATAACGATAGAAAAATGCCCTTCGTAGTCCATCACATAGAGACGTTGGGAAATCCCATTGGAGACCGTCCATGCCGTCTGAGTGGAAACAAACTGGATGTTGCGAGGGAGGAAGTAAACTTCTTGATTGACCAAGGAATATGTCTGTTTTCAAAAAGCCCTTGGGCCAGTCCGCTACACATGGTAGCGAAAAGTTCTGGAGGCTGGCGCGCTTGTGGCGATTATTGCAAACGGTACCTGATAGATACCCGATATCACACGTCCACGATTTTGCAGAAAAATTACATGGAAAGTCGATCTTCTCTACGATTGACTTGGTCCGAGCATACTACCAAATACCTATGGCGGAGGATGACATACAAAAAACTGCCGTATGCACACCGTTTGGGTTAATTGAGTTCTTATTTGTGCCATTTGGCCTCAAGAACGCTACTCAAACTTTTCAACGGTTTATGGACTGCATTTTTAGAGGAATCGATTTTGTTTATTGTTATATCGACGATATATTAATCATGTCTTCTTCTCCAGATGAGCATGAAAAACATCTTCGTATAGTCTTCGACAAGCTCAAGGAACATGGTCTTAGAATCAACGCAAACAAGTGCCAGTTTGGCCAGTCGGAAGTGCGATTCTTAAGCTACGTTATCAACAGCCGAGGTATCCCCCACCAGAAGACCGAATCTCTGCTATACTCAACTTCAAGCAACCCGAAACAATCTGCGAACTTGGTCGTTTTTTGGGCATCATCAATTACTCCCGACGCTGTATTCCTCGTGCTTCAGAAGTCCAAGCGCCGCTGAATGAAATGACGCGTGGGATGAAAAAGAATGACAAACGAAAAGTTGAATGGTCGTCGACGTCCATCAACGCATTTGAGTTATGCAAACGGAGCGTTGCAGATGCGGTACTGTTAGCCCATCCGTCACCCGACGCAAACCTTGCACTGACATGTGATGCCTCCGATTTGGCTATCGGAGCGTGTTTGGAACAACAAGTCAGTGAATCCTGGCAACCGCTTGGTTTTTTCTCTCGAAAACTAAATGATACAGAGAAAAAATACAGCACATATGATCGAGAGCTTCTCGCCATATACGACGCCATCCATTAGTTCAAGCACATGCTTGAAGCACGCATCTTTGTCATCAAGACGGATCACAAGCCTCTGACGTATGCCTTCTCACAGAAGCCAGAGAAAGCATCCCCACGTCAACTACGTCACTTGGACTATATATCGAAATATACGACAAGCATAATACATGTGGCTGGAGCCGATAATACAGTGGCTGACGCCCTGTCGCGTCTAAATGTAATTTCAATGCCAACTGCAATTACTCTGGATCAACTTGAAGCTGCACAAAAAGACGACATGGAACTAACTGCAATCTTACAAAATAATTCATCGCTACGCTTGCAATCAATCCAAATGGACAGTAACGTTAATATTTATTGTGACGTCTCAACTGGAGCAGTAAGACCTTATGTGCCTCAGCCGCTTCGACATTCCATCTTTGCATTTATACATGGCCTGTCACATGCTGGTACAAGAGCGACTCTTCAACAATTACGAAGGAAGTATGTTTGGCCATCGATCAGAAAGGATGTCATAACATGGGTTCGGAATTGTCTGCCATGCCAACGAGCTAAAATTCACAAACACAACGTGTTGTTGCCAAACAAAATTGATATGCCTGATGGACGATTCGAACATGTACATTTGGATCTGGTAATTATGCCCCCTGTTAACGGATTCCGATATTGTTTGACCTTGATCGACCGCTTCTCATGTTGGCCGGATGCCGTACCCTTAAAAGATATGACCGCAGATACAGTAGCTTCTGCGTTTTGGTCGCACTGGTTAACTCGTTTTGGGTGTCCAAAAACTATTACGACGGTCCAAGGGACCCAATTTGAATCAGCACTTTTCGCGCGCTTACCAATCTGGTTGGCGGAAAGCAGATTCACACGACGGCTTATCACCCTCAATCAAATGGTATTATCGAGCGTTGGCACCGTTCATTCAAAGCGGCCCTGATGTGCAGCCCAAGTTCTTCCTGGATCGATTTGTTGCCGACGGTTATGCTTGGACTCAGAACAAGTTTTAAGGAGGACTTAAAAGCATCGGCAGCAGAAATGCTTTATGGAAACCCTCTCCGCATTCCGAACGAGTTCTATGAAGATTTTGATAAGCCCTTGCATCCAGCACCGTTTATAGAAAAGTTCCGTGAGCACATGCGCCTCGTTCGACCAGTTCCTGCGGCTCATCACATTAAAACTAGCATGTTCCCACGTAATGTTACGAACCGATGCTGTGCGCCAACCATTGGAACCCCCTTATACAGGCCCGTATGAGGTAGTAAGTCGACCGACAGACCGAGTCTTCAATATCAAAATAAACGGCAGCAGTGTCTCAGTATCGGCTGACTGCCTAAAACCAGCATACGTGGTAAAGGAGGATCCACCATCACACGCATCTCAACCACTACCGCCTCCCAAAGCTATCAGGACATACGAGAGGAAACATCGAGTAAGATTCGCTTCCGATTTGGTCACTGGAAAGGGGGTACCTGTGGCGGACACTAGTCAACCCTAGGAAGTTGGCGGCATAAAAATACGTGCTGGCAACAAAGAAACTATCGAGATATAGACCTATCGATATAGATCGAGCAACGTTAGAAATAGACAATCAATACTTGAATGTGGAACGGAACATATCAAATAAAGTTAAATAAACGTTTACATAAAACTAATAACAGACGTTGACTCGATTCCTAAATTTTCTCTCCTACAACGCCGTGGAGATGTTGGCGATCCCATTTTACGTATTTTCCCACCCGTGGTAAGTAGTTTCCACGTTAAAAAATTAGCATTTTTGTTAAGAGTCTCGAATTTTATCCATCAAAAATCGTTTTGTATAAATATATGTATGTACATACATATGTACATCTCCATACATAGTGCCTATGAACACTTGTTGACCACTTTTTAATATAATTACAAGTTATATATGTCCGTAGAGTTAGCGACGGTCTGTTAATGTCGAGTTAGCGACGGTCGCTGTTAACGAAATAACTTTTTTTTGATTTTTTTGTTTTCAAATATTTAGTTATTAACTAACTTTTTTAAACGAAAAAAATTTATAAATAATAGCATTATCTATTGTTTTCATTAATTTTTATCCAGTTTCAGTCATTGCAAATAGCATAATTTTGACCATGAAAAAATCAGGTCCACACATTTTGGAGTATATTTTCAGTCACAGAAATTGTCAAGCAATGCACGATATCTCAGATTGTGGTCCACATATTCAAGAATAGCTCCACCAAATTTAAGCAAAATCTATAACAACGTTTTTGAGAAAATCGCTCATCATACAAAAACAGTCAAAAACATTGCATTGCCACTGTTAATCAAATAACTCGACTCATAGGAATTGTCAAGCAATGCACGATATGTCAAATTAATCCCCACATATTCAGTGATAACACAGCCAAATTAAAGCAAAATCTATAACAACGTTTTGGAGAAAACCCCCAAAATGTATGGGTGCCTTGCTTGGCTGAAAATCACTGATAAGGAAGGCGCCAACTCCGAAATCGGAACCAGTCGCCAGAATTAGTTCTGCCAACAACCGCGAATATTTGAACTTAAGCAACTTCATTTATTTTGCAGATAATATCACAAATTGCAATTAAATAATGAAATAAATGAATTTCTAATTTATCAATATATTCGTTATAGTTTAGCGATTGTTTCAAAAGTTTAAAAATTCATAGTAAATCGCAATCCTGCCGTGTGTCCATATGGAATCTACCTAAATTTATATATAAATTGCAAAACTCTAAGCTCGTGTCCAGAAATGCACGGTAGATCATTCAATTAAGCATCATTTTATATGTCTTCTGACAAAATTTGATCAAAATCTATAATAGGGAATTTGAGAAAATCCATCCACATTTTGACAATAGAATCAGTATCAATAAATCAAAATTAACGGAGTTCAGCTATCGACTTATATAAACATGCTGCAAGGGATGGAAAGAAACCGTCGCTAACTTTTTTGAATTGTCAAGCAATGCACGGTAGTTCATTAGATTAAGCATAATTTTCTACATCTCCCATGAAAATTTCAGCAAAATCTATAATAGGGATTTTGAGAAAATTCATTATTAATATTTCGAAATCGAAATCAATAGCGGTCAGCTATCGACTTATATAAACATGCTGCAAGGGATGGAAAGAAACCGTCGCTAACTTTTTTTGAATTGTCTTCCTTTCTCTATTTCATTTAAGTATGCGCCATGTGGCATTTTCATATTTAAGCATTTATCAATATTCTCCAACTTTAATTGATGCGCGCAAGTCGAAAACCAACGAAATAATGAAAGAGTAATAGGTGCGCTTATAGTTATGCACCAGTGCAAAAACAACATTTTTGAATATAACAGAAGTACCGCTATTATTATTATTTTTGTTTTGATCTCAAATAAATTTATTATCAATTATCTTGTATTCCTCATTTACACTTTTCCGTTATTCCATCTATTTTAAACGCTATACTTAAAAAAGGGGGTGCGCTTATAGTTATGCTCCACAGTGTATATTCAACTAAATTAAAACTATTTTTAGTTCATTTTTAATAGTTTAAGAAATAATCCAAATAAGGAAATTGCCTCCAATTTCACAAAAATATCCGTTTTTGATTCAAGTGCATCAAAAATTAAATAAAGTTGGTATATTTATATTTTCCAAAGATGTTTTGTAATGTCAAAAATTATGAAATAAACCCCGAAACTAGTGGCATAAAACATGCACCATAGACTTCAGATGACCAAAGTGTTCTTTAATGCAGCAGATGCAAGCCGTTTGCATTTTTATTTTTGTGGCCTGAGAAATTAAACAAAAGTTGTATGGGCTGAAAGTTCAACATTCAACACAAGTGTGTCAATACTTTTTGGGCTGTATTTCTAAGAGCATCTTCTATATGGGCATTTCCAATCTGGCGTAACGTTAAGTTTGTAAAATTTAAACAAAAAAAAAGAAGGAAGATGTCAGATTTGTTTTTAAAAGTTTTTAGATATTTGTGTTGTAGATACCTATGTAGCACTATATTTAGAAAAAAAAAATGAAGTGAGCAAGTTGTCCCTGCCGACTTGGAGTATACCCTGTACCAAAAAAGGATATTTCATTTAAACAGACTCCATCGCAATCCTCATTAATTGAATTAATTTTTTCATAAAATTCTGTTAACAAGCCAAAACAACAAATTCATGCTTTCTCGCTCACTCCTAACAGTGAACGAAACTAATGCACATTTCAGTTGCTGTTGCCCATAGAATTTCAGTACAAAATTTATATGCGTATATCTCCGATATTTATTGACCGATTTCGGTCAAATTCGGTCAAATGGTACATATTGGCTATATAATTGAGTCTGCCGAAAAGAATTATAGAATTATTAATAGAACTCTAGTTATAGTTTTTTCTAATTTGCGGGGGCGGAAGTGGGCGTGGCAAAAATTTGAAACAAACTTGATCTGCGTATGGACTATTCGGATGTTGACACCAAGCTTGGTTGGTTGCTCTAGCTCTTATAGTCTCTGAGATCTCGATGTGCATATGGACGGACAGACGGACATGGTCATATCGACTCGGCTGTTGATGCTGATCAAGAATATACTTTATGGGGTCGGAAAATTTTTCTTCTGGCTGTTACATACATTTTAGCGACTTTAATATACCTTGTACTCTATGGGTACAGGGTATAAAAATTGGAACAAATCGAATGTAAGGATTTCTCGATGTACCCCAATAAATGGCCTGGCGTGACGTTACGCGCACGAAAAGTGGTTTTCGAATTTCAATGACAAAATGTCAAAATTCTGCAAATTAGGCAAAAATCTTTGTATGAATCTTCTTTTATAATGTTTTTGAATAACACAAGTTTGTTTGCCAGTATCCCGAATTACAATTAAGTTTTTTGTTATTTTTTTGGCGTGACGTTACGCACTTTGTCAGTTGAAAAAAAAACATATTAAAATTAGTTGCGTTTATTTAGTTTAACCAATTAAGCTAATAACTTGTTTTAATTTTAATTAAATTCCCACACTTGGGACCTTCAGCATTGAAGTAATTAGAAGAAGTGTTTTTTTTCTGGCGTGACGTGACATTATATCACCAAAAACAAAACAAAATTTTACCGGTAATTGATACATCTTTGCTCTTTTATATTTATATTCTTTCAAAAAAATGATTACTTTAAAAAAAGGATTGCAATGAGGATATAATTGCACAATTACTCTTTGAAAAAAAAAGTCGTATATAGAAGATGCTCTTAGAAATAAGCAAAATTGACCGAAACATAAACTTGAACTTTGAGCCTCGATATTTCCCAATCGCAATATAGGAAAGCTCCAAACTCTTCAATTCAATAAAATTTGACTATTTCTCTTTCACATAAAATTATCTTCAGTAAACCAATTTTACAGACTACCAATTGTTTTCTTTCAGTAACTGGAAAAGCCGATATTAAAAAGATGAATATGTTTAACGCTATAAATAATGCTATGGACTTAGCTCTTAAAAGAGATAACACAGCTCTTTTATTTGGCGAAGATGTGGGATTCGGTGGAGTATTTCGGTATAAAATTCTTAGTTACGCTGATTGATTTATATCTTCGAAAGTTTAAAACGAAATTGTCCAGATTTTTGGCGTTTCTCACACTCTAAAGTACATATAGTATGTCCAATAATTGTTTGCAAAATGAAAAACTTTCCAAAAGTGATTTTCAACATGGAAAATTTAAACAAACATATGAAATTATTTTTATACCCTTGCAGAGGGTAAATTTGATATTTATGAGTTTAATATGCTTCTTGATACTTCAACCAAGTTTGATCTGAATCGGACGACTATATCATATAGCTCCCATAGGACCCGAAATTTGATATTTATGAGTTTAATATGCTTAATACTTCA